>JALBCR010001827.1:25000-96916 GCA_030710515.1 Abscondita cerata
GTTTTGCAATTTTTATATTGGATTTATTTTGCTTTTACAAGTTTGTTTGAATTCAGTATAAAACTTGTTATAAAAGATTTCTATTTTCTCATCTTTATGATGGAATAAATCCGGCCATCAGTTGATAGATCTCTTCGATTAGTTTCAATAACACCAGGAAGGTAAAATATCTCATATCTCATATATCATAATTTTTTTTTTAATTCCTGCAATAAAATGAAAACAGATAACACTTTTGTACAGGGAAAGAAGAGACCTTTCAAACGATGTATCACAAGCCTATCTTCCCATTAAAAAATTTAGGGGTTGCACCTGTCATTCGAAGGGGGTTGATGGTAGGGATGAAAATTTCACGTGATAGAATGTCATTTTATGATTTAAGTTTGACGTGTTTCGGGTTTTTTCAAAAATATGTACAGTAAGAGAAATAATGAATTTATTCCATTTGGCTTTTACACACTGTATAAATTTTAGGATTACTTATCTGGTCACACAATCTTGCGCTCTTGCCGGTTTATTAAGTTTGCAACTAAACCGAACATTATTTATACTGTACATAATTTATAATTTCTTAGTATTACAATATCATTACACCTCTGTAGTAGAGTATTATGCTAGGTTGTCGTTGGAAATGGATTTGGCGCCCTGGTAATTCTAATTCTGTACTTCGTATCCACCCCAACACCGTCTGAGTTACCGGCAACCTCTTATGGTTATTATTATTTTTTATTCTCCTTTTTAAAATTACACCTTGCTCTACAGAGGTTCAATTTCTATCCAATAGGTCACATGTTTTTAGTTTTTTGAAAATACAGCGAACCAAGCAAACAAATGACCTGGCTGGGGGGTCGCTTTAGTTTTGACGATACATTCAGATTAATAAGTTTCTTGTTGTCAAATTGAAAGAATTTTAGGTTATGTATCTAATTTTGTATGACAAGATTTTGATCTCCCCTTACTTTTGCAATAGAGAAATTCTAGCATGAAAATAATTTTAGTTCCTAGAACAGATCCATTTAATTTTCGTGGTACTAATTAATGAAAATGAACGATCAATGTCAAACAAAAATAATATCACCAAATCGATAATATTAAAAACTAACTAGTAAACTATCAACTACAAAGACAGTGTACAATCACACGGTTTTGGGATTGAAACACATTATTGGTAAATTTGTTTGATTATCCGTACATTTCATTAAAAATTTTTGAGCAATGTTTAGGCTTCTGACTAACTCCTTCTAAGTTTCTTTACAGTAAATTTTATTATAAATTGGTACAAGTAACTGCATAGAAATTATATGAAACTAAATTGACAGAGATGAACATTTTAAGAATATGACAATAATATAATCCTTTTATAAAAATAACATAAGAGTGTAGGCAAAATCAATTACACTGTTGCGGGTTGAACTTGCTTACAGCTGTAATTGCAAGTCCATGAGAAGCGCAAGTTACCCCTCAAATGTTATCCCTACGAAGTTGAATATTTTAATGTATTTATTGTGATGTTTGATGTTTACACAACTATTTCTTCCTATTCAATATCATCTTCATCACTTATTTCTTCATCTGATGAACCAGAACCACCACTCCTTTTCTTCTTTGATGGAGAATTTAATATTCGACTTTCAGCTTTTCGCGTTTTATTCCTAATAACATTAATTATTTACAAATTCAGCTGTTTTGTATCACAAATTTACCTTATTTGCTTTATAAAACTGATCGATTTCACAGTTGCACCTGCAGCTAATTTTGTTGCCTTCTCTAAAGGGAATGACTACACACCTGCAGATTTATGTTGATCGAAGAACTCGATGACAGTTTTAATAATGTTTCTGGCTGCGTTTCTTCGTAACCATGTTAAAATGCAAGTAAAACCTGGAAAAACAAAACTTTGTAAGATTCTAATAATTTCTAAATCAAACATGACCATTTAATTAAAACATTAATTGTCGTTACAGCATTATAATAGTATATTATGATATGAGTTTTATAAGAAGCATTTTGGCGCACGCTCGGGTTTAGGGCACGACGAGCGCAGAAAGTGCGACAAAATGTCTTATAAACGATTATCATACAATATTTTTTATAATTTGCGCCTTTTTTGCAAAATAAATAAAATATGTTGTTGTAACTACTTAGTTTAGTACAGTCATTTTACAAAAAGTGGAAAAACATATACAATTTTCTTTGTTTTTCCGCAAATAATCGTTAATATCTTTAAAAGTATGCATTTTAGGAAAAAAAGTTTCAAACAAAAGTTGTTCAGTGTTAAATTTGCCACAAGAATTGACTATTCCGATTTTCATTTTTATTGGATTTTTTACCTGTAGATCGGGAAACCTATTATTAAATATATCGTACAATAAAAAGAGAAAAAAATTTTCTATTCTTCAAATATATTTTTCATGATTTTTTAGATCAAAATAGAGTTAAAGAACGTAATTTACGACCCCAAAAACCCATTATTCGATTTTCCATACAATATTGGAGACAAAAAAAATTTCCATCTTCTAATTATGTGTTAAAACGTTAAAAACGTAAAAAACGTTATTAGCGACCCCAAAAACCTATAAATCGATGTATCATACAATAAAGTCAAAGAAAAAAAAATAAATTTTTCTAAGCCGGAAAATAAGGTCGAATTGTGGGAAATTAGCGATAAAAATCACTTTAAGTAACGATATATACCCTCCCATATCATGGCCATAAGAAATTTAGCATTGATAAGTCATTTCCTTAAACAGTTATTTTGTAGAAAAAAAAATATATATATACATAACGTACAAATTAGCTTCCGCCATATAAAAATTGCGGTAAAATGACCTCCGATACACGGAGCCCATTTTGTAACGCACTTTAAATTTTTTCCCCACATGTATTACTACGTTATCTGCTAGACAAACGGTAAACTTGGCGGAGGTCATTTTACGCTTTTTCTGACAATATTATTCACCATAGTGCAACCTAAATGCCAATAGAGGCGCCAAAGTCAATTAATCGTATATTTTTGTTCATATACTTGTAGCGGTAACTTTAGCCTCCGTTAACATTGACAACAACGCTACGTAGCGTTTTAAAATTATATTTGAAATCTTTTAATCAGTTTATTTGTGGTTCTAAGAAACGATGACGTACGTCAAATTAACGTGTAGTTTTTATCTACTTCTTGCTACTTTACAACCACACCTTCATTATTTAATATCAAGCCAGAAGTGCATTCCTACCTTTAGGGTAGTTAAACGCCAAGTACAGCAATTTTATTGCTATTATTTGTATGTTTTATAATATGTTGCATATTGGAACAATTAATTCGTATGTCATATACAGGTGTACCTAAAAACACAGACAAAATTTAAGGGGTGATTCTGTGATGAAAATTAAGATGGGTATTCGGTATAAAATTTTATCAAAATTGCTCCGAAGATTTAGAAAAAAAGGTTTTTCTTTTTTATTTTCCTTGTAGCTAACGACACGAAACTTGCTAAATATTATTTGTCAATAAAGCAAAACATATTTCGAAATTTTTACATTCTTGAATTATGGTTAGAAAGGGTTGAAATAGTCATCCTCTAAGATATTTTTTCTTATAACTTTTTTTTGAGTAAAAATTTTTCTCGTGGCCGAAAAGCTCAATTCATTTACCAAAAAAAAATAAATACAATGCATTTGCAGAAAGATGTTAATCTGTGCTTTGCAGTGACATTCATAAACACAATAATACTGATACCAGGATTGTGGAATGTCATTTTCTGTTGCCTTTCTTATTGTTTCACAAGTTACATTATTTGATTGAAAATATGTATGCATTAAGAATTTAGAAATGACAGATATGAATTTTACATAGAGTCGTACCTATTAACGGTAATGCATTTTATTTATTTATTTCTCGTAATGCTTCAGTTTTCGAAACAAACTTGTAGAAAAAAAGTTAGTAAATTGATTGTGTCTTTTGGCCATATTTAAAAAAAAAATTTTATTCAAAAAAAGTTGTAAGAAAAAATATTTTAGGGGTTGACTATTCCAACTATACTTTAGAGTTGAAAAATTTTAAATTATGTTGTTTTATTGACAAATAATATTGATCAAGTTTCGGGTCTTCAGCTTTATAGACAGGTGAACTAAGAAAGTAATTGAGTAAGTCTCTCCAAATTATTATTTATATCATTATGTTCCTTGTTATTACCTCCACCATAGGAAGCCTAATAACAAGGAACATAATCATATAAAAAGTAAAATCTTTTTTTTAATTTTTAGAGGGTTGTAACTTTTCCGGGAAGAGATTCTTCGAAAAATTTATAACAAATATTCACCTTAATTTTCATCACAGAATCATCCCTATAAAATTTTTCGGTGTTATTTAGATATATAGTATGTCCTCGGATCGATTTTAAAAGGAGAAACATTTCTTATTTTCGATTACCCTTGATGTTTTGTCCTGCTTGTTTTCAATTCTCCAAAACAAAAAAAAATTATTTTTCTAATTTTGGCATATAAAGTGACATTTTTCATAATCGTAGTAGGTGTCAAAATGGTCTAACTTTCGTAACTAGTTACGAGAAGTAATATTTTTTGTAATTAGTTACGAAAAGTAAAGTTTTTCGCTATTTGTCACATTTGTTTTGGAAATGGTAAACATCGCAATATCGGTCACACTTGATTAGAATTTGAATTAGAAATAAAAATATAATAGAAAATAAAAAAACAAAGGGAAAAGATAATAGATTTCAAAAATAGAAAATATAGGCGTAATAAGATGAAATGGTGAAATGAAAGGATCGAATACAAGAAAAACAATGAGATACTGTATGAATGCTGTAAGGAAGTAGAGGCACCGAAAATAAAATACGGGAAAGAGGAAAGAAGAAAATATTATGAAAGAGGTGGATATGAAAAGAAGAAATAAAGAGGCTAAGACAGAAAAGGAAGATGTATAAAAAACGAAATAATATCAAGAGATTAAGACACACAAATGCAGGAAAGAAGAGCAAGAACAAAGGAAGGAAAATATAACTAGAAGTATAAAAAATTAATAACAGAAAGAGTACCAAAGCTGAAAGAAAAAGGAATAATAAAAAAATTTAGAACAGGAAACGAAGAAAAGGAGAATAAGTACTGGATGAGTAATGAAGAGAGACTGTGCAAACTGTGTGGGAATGAATGAGAAAACAGAACACATTAAAAAAGAATGCCGAGAATTACGACCAGAAGAAATGGAGTGGTGGATACTATTAAGGGAGTGACAAAGGAGAAGAAAAGAAATATTGAAGACCTAGTGGGTGTGGGAGTTAGGAAAGATGTATTTTTGTTTTAAAAATTTGTTTAAAAACCAAATCTTTTCTTAATTTGAATTTTATGTCATAATGCTTTGCAGTCTGGTGTTATAAATTATTATTTTCGTGTTGTTTCTGATGTTTCTACCCCATATAGCTGTATGTAACTGTCTTATGCCTATTCTTATTTGCTCTAGCCTACTTTTATTTTCCTCCTCTGTAGTTGCATTTTTAGTTAGTATGAATTCTAGTTATCTGAATTTAACTGTGCCTTTGATTTGTATATTTTCTTGTACTTCTAGGTTTCTTATTTCCTTGTCTATCATTGTTAGGTACTTTGCTTTCTTTATATTTATTTCCAACCCTGCTTTTCCATTCCTTTAAGTTTCTAACTATGTAGAGAACATTTTTTGCAATTTTCAGTTTTAAATTAAAGTGAGTGATTTACTAAAAAAATACTTCGATGATAAAGTGCAACTAAATAACCATGTGTAGAGTGATTCTGACTTGACAACACTGTAGGGATCCCATTTTGACAAAGAAAGGAATATATGGAAGTCGGGATGTATTAAAATGTGAAACTATAATACACGGATGTCATTTTCACCGTTTAATGTATAACTATAGTTATACGAGTATATAGGAGGAAGTCGACGTGTATGGTTTTTGTACGGATGCCAATTTGTGCGCCAACTGTATATATATATTTATATATATATATATGGCCCCGCTCTACAGGCGGGAAATCCAAACAAAATGAAAATCGGAATAGTCAATTCTTGTGGCAAATTTAACGCTGAACAACTTTTGTTTGAAACGTTTCTTTCTAAACTGCATACTTTTAAAGATATTAACGATTATTTGCGGAAAAACAAAGAAAATTGTATATATAAAACAATGTTTTCCGGATTTAGAGGTTTTCTCGGACTATTTTTTTCATAATCTACGGAAAATTTCTTAACTTTTACCACCCTTATCTCATTTCCCAAAAAAAAAGTCCCAAATCTAGAAAAAACCTGTAAAATGACTGTACTAGTTTAATTTCTTTTAATTATAGTTTTTCCCAAACTAGGAGTAGTGAAGGAGATGATAGATTGAAACACCTTGTCCCTTAATAAAAGTGTCGACATTTCGACGAAGGCCAGTCTTTATCAAGACATCTAAAGGAAATTGGTGATAGTTAAACACTTCCATATAACAGAAAATCTTTTTGGTCCAGACATCAAAAGGATAAAATTTGATAATTTCTAATTATCCTCGTTCAATTCTTTATATAAATAACAATTAATAAAATAGACTAGACGGTTACACATTCACACAACAATGAAATAAAATTTGAATTGTTATTATTATATTAATTGATATTTACATAAAAATTTTAACGACGATAATTATAAATTATCAAATTTTTTTTTTATGAGAGTGTTTAACTATTACCAATTTCCGTTAGATATCTTGATAAAACTGGCCTTCGTCGCAACGTCGACACTTTTATTAAGGGACAAGGTGTTCCAATCCATCACCTCCTTCACTACTCCTGAAAGAAGTCCCACTTTTGTTTGGGACAAACTACAAATAAATAAAATATATTCTTGAAATAAAAATCCATGTCGATATTTTTTAATTTTGAGGTTGGCAATACAAACTGACAGGTTATGAACTTTGAATGTAAAACAACAGTATTTACAATGCCACCAGAAATTAACGAAATGGCGTTCAAACACCTAATACCGTAGGTATTTCTTATAATTAGGTTACCAAGTTCTTCCAAGTCAACTCACTTGGGCTTCCTGTATTTTCTACTAATTTTTCAATTTATATTTGAATATAAAGTAAAATCAACAAATTTGAACATTAATTCTTTATTAAATGGAACATAAAAACAACTTTTAATTATCAATTTAAATATTGCTACAAAAACTTAAATTTTTGACATCCTGAGAGTCTAGTGTGACATTTTAACACGAGGCTTAAAATTGGCAATTTGGCAGTATGCGAAAAAATATGTGCACAACTCGTGTGAAAACATGTTTTTTCATTTATTTGCTTGATTAACTCATGAAAAAAGTATAGCTTCCATCACTTGCTGTACAAATAACTATATCAACACTGAAGTCTATTGCAGCTACAAATAGAAAATCAATTTTTTATAGACTTAAAAAAATATTTTGTTGTATAAATAAATGTTTACGACTGCAATTTAGAGCTTACCTATTTTTTTATGGACTGGAAAAAATGATCATAAATGTTTATCATAATATGATAGCGCTTAACATACCCGAAAATATCGGCAAAACATTAGAGAATGTTCACAATAAATGTATAGATTTTACGACAACAAACCCCAGTCTAAACGTATTCACAAGGGAACATCTTGAACTGTAAACAAAATTCAACAGTTTGTGTTCATTTGTAAGCTTAAAATTGATTATATAATAATTTCTACATAACTGAAATCTTTTTAGAACTTTTTCGGTTCTATTTATCAAAATTTAACTTTAACGAATAAATCAAATGTTATTTTAAGCAAGAGGAGGTTTTTTTTCAATTCAGCGATTTTCTTTTGTAAATAATTTTTCCGTACCTTTCACCGGTTGTAACAAAGTTAACGAGATCGTGAAAAATTTAATCCTCTTCAATGCCCAGTCACATTATCAGCTTAAAATTCTAATTTTTATATTTTATATACAAACATATGTATATATATATATATATATATATATATATATATATATACGCACGAATCTTCGAATTTAATTTTAAAATTTTCCTTTGGTAATTATGTGTAAGAAATGTAGGGCGATCGTCTCTTAAGACAATGGAAATAAAATAAAATCGAATTAGGAACAAAAGGTTTCGTTAAATACTTATTGATTATTACTTTTCGAATTATCCTTTTGTTTTTATTCAAATGGTGTAACAAGTATGCAAAAAATATAATTTGTGTTCTTATTAATGATCTTTGTATAAATTGAATAGTTACTATTTTATAATTATATATCTTCTATGGCGTATTTTGTTAGAAAAACATTTAGTGATGGTATGTGCACTCGAATAATAGTTTATTATGATATAATCAAGGTGCAATAATGCAAAGCAATTTATTCATTTTTGTGAGGAGAGTTGTCTTAGCAAATAACCAGTTGCTTTGAACAAAATTAATTAGATTTCGAGAACTTAAATGTATGATATATTAAATTTATCAAAATCAAATAGTATATAAAAAACGTGTTCTTATTTTGTTCGCGGTTATTTTTAGAATTTAGTAGTATTTAATTGTTCTTGAAATAGAAGCAACCTTATAAGCATAGTTTGCTCACGTTTTGTTAATTCAGTAATGTAGATCCTGTTATATGAATAATTATAAACAAATAGACAGAATAAAGTAACCTGTAATAGAACGTAATAATTTATTAATCATCGATAATCGTAGGGAATTCCTACAAAATAGGGGAGCAAAATTGGTCTAAAATAAGATTTTTCTGTTCTACTGCTAATGTTCAAATATATATATAGTTCGGAAATCAATTCAGCTATTCACTGTTAGAACAAACATCATTAATAGTTTATGATTGTCAAGTTGATAGTTTCTTTAAACAAAAACAATGAAAGCAGATTAGTGATACACATTCAGAACCAGAAAATCTACATAGAACTGTATTATACTAGTTTTTCTAAAAGGAATAACTAAAAGGTTACTTTGCCAATTCTACTATGTGAAACTGTAATAACACTTAATATTTACTGGGCATGCAATATAACGTTATGTTCTGTAGTAAGTTCGTAGTTTAAAGTGATCCTGAACAGGACAATTAGAAGTTGAGAAATTATTGTATTGTTTAGGGCTTATTAATGAATGCGTTTCAAATTATTCAGACATCTGTCTGTGGTAAAAATAAATTTTAAATATTTTATTAATGCCCTTCAGGATTTCCCAAGACGACTGTTGAGTACTCTCTTCTCAACGTAGATAATTTTAGTAATAAATGATAGAAAGTGGACTGTAAACTTATTTATTTAATGTACATACGAACGCGTTGAGCGTCAACTACTAACTGATTTGACAAAAACATATTTTATCTTCGTCTAACCTATAATCAGTACATTAATTACTAAATAATACGTGCGTAAAAAAATAAAATCGTGTGTAAAAGTGCAATGTAATTTAAATAGGGTTTCATTATTAAACGGTTTTTGTTGTCAAAGTTGCCTGGTAACGTAGACTCGAAATAAACAAAAGTGAAACCGAATGCGTTTCTCTGTTGTAGTAACTGTTTCTATTTGCAAAAATTAGTTCTGACGTCGATAAAATATTGTATGAGACATGTGTGTGAAGAGCTTTTATGCACTCCTTGCGGTTCAAACACTCATATACGGCTCGTGTTTTAATCTCCACAACTCGTGCATAAACGCCTTACTTCACACACTTGTATCATAAATAACTATTGAGAATCTTAAACTAAACATCGTGAGAACACACATTTCTCTTAATTTTTAGGCAATGTTTTACTTCCGAAATCTGCCGGTTATTGAAAACAGCACGTATTTCGCAAGATTGACATTATTTGATTGACGTGACGTCAACAACGACTTCAATGGATCTGTATATGAGAAACTATTTCTTACATCCAAAATTAAGTTAACTAACTAAAATACTTTTGACTTTCTGTCACTTTCAGTTATTCTGTAAGTAATTGTCAATTTTTACTCCACAACTTATGAAATAAGATGGGGAGTTATGCGACGGTTTCCAATCCGAAAATTTTAACACCCCTTTACTTCCACTTTTTTTTACGATTTAGAGTTTGTACGTTATAAAGAAGCAATAAAAAAATTTATGTTTAACAGCCGGCCGGCCTTCCGTCCATATGTAAACAAAATATCAAGAAGACCAGCTGTCCGATTTTTATTGAACTTTGTACTAGGACATTGTTTATAATTCCGAAGATCTGATTAGATTTCTATATAGCGAAAGGGTCGTTAACCTACACAGATTTTCGAATTTTTTAAATATTTAGAAAAATATTCATTTTACACATTTTTTTTAAATAAAAGTTGTTTATAATTTAATTATACACAACTTTTGTTTAAATTATTTTTGATCCGCATAGTAACTAGTGAGATATAACAATCACGTGACACTAATTATTGTAACAATATCTTCACCAATATTAATTTTACTAAAAAAGTCGAGGAAGAAAAGTTGTTGGAAATTTTATTGTTTATAGCTTTTGTTTGAACCATTTTTTTCTAAAACGCAATTTTATTTTTGCCCAATGGGGGGGATATGGAGTTCTGCGGTAAAGGTTTGTTTTTAATGTAATGCTTAATTTTTTTTGTTAAGGATTTTGATTCCTTCAAGAATTGTAAGAACATATTGTTAAAGGTTTTTCTGCCGAAAAATACATAAAAACATAAAATCTTTTAAAGTATTATTACACTAAAACCGTTGATTGAAAAATTTGGAAAGATACGCAACGCATATGATTAAAATGTACCAAGAAATTGCCACGACTTTTAGATGGTTCTCCGTCGTTTTAACCCGGGATCTTTAGTTTCATCATGACTGTCATTGATATCGCGTTGAATCGGAGTTTGTGTTTTGAAGCTACTGTGGTTTCTGTGACAATACTAAGTGTATGAACGTCAGTTGCACAAATAATAAATAGGACAGAGTTAACTTGGCGGTTGAGCTATCTACATGGGGGAACAATACATTTTATTTATATGGGTGGCGTATCTTCCTAAATTTTTCGATCAACTGTTCGATCAACATTTTTCTTTTATTTTTTTACAAAGTAGATGTAGCAGACTAGCTATAAAGAAATTGTTTGTCCATCTGTATGCGCTAACATAAACTGCTGCCCCGATGAATACATGTATTAATTAAACAAACTTTTAGAGTTATCCAAAATTAATAATTGGACCATCTTCATAAGTAGTAGATGTTTGTTGAACACTTTGTTCTTTTTCATGCTACGCGATTTTTCCAATGGATAAATCTTTAACAATGGCATGGCATCTTGTTAGCTGGTTAGCATTGTAAAAATTGTGATATTAAATACATGAATATGGCTGAAGTAAAGATAAGAAAAACAATCAATAGAAAACAAATACCCATATTCGTCTCTATTTCGATGTTTTGTTACTTTATGTCATTTAGAAATTTTCTTGGGATACTCTCTTGGTTCTATTTTTTATTTTATATTCTATTTCTTCATTTGTTTTGTTTTGAGTTCATCTTAAATATGCATTTTTTTTATTTAATGTTATTAATGTATTCTATCTTGGTATTTTGAATCTCCTACCTAAGGCTTTCTAATTTCCCTGGTAGTACGAGGTGACCGTTTTCCTTAACTTTGACTTTTGTTTTCTGTACGTATTTATTTTTTTTTTTCTTCTTTTTTGGAGAATATATTCCTTGTAGTATTCATATATATAGCTTTTGATTTTTGATTTTAGTATTTTATGTATTTGCATTGCTATTATGTCTTTTGCACTTTTCTTTTCCTAAACGGCTTTGTTTTTAATTCATAATTTTTTATTTGTTTACTAAAATTAACAGATGAATTTGATCACACAAAAAGAAACTTAAGGAAATGTAACTCATAGTCAAATGTGTGTCTTACGACATCTCGTGTAATAGGGACATGTATAAATAGTACAAAGTAAGTAATTCCAACTCATAGTGTATTTCAAAATGATAATTTACTCTTCCTCTCTTTATTCCACACAATCTTCTGTTAATATTGTTAAATTTTAATATTTTCCCAATAATTTCCACAGATTCTACATAATCTTTCTTTGTCTTTCGTTCAATATCATCTACAAACATCCTTTTTTCTTGCATTGTTAGCCCCGCTGTTAAATATCTTGGAATTCCTTCCATTATTATATCCACGTATCCTATATTGTATATCACTTCTCTGATCTTCATTCTTCTTTCTTGTATCTGATTATCTTTGTTTCTCTTTGTTATTTCTTTTTCCATCCTTCTCCTTTCTTTTTTAACCTTCCTTTCGTTCGTTTTGTGGATAACTTTGATAAAGCCCGATAATGGTGGGCGAAACGTCGGCAATTACAAGCTAATGAGTTGTTTGTGATTATTAAACAAATTTTGAAGGAAACTGACTCTATGCTTTTCTTACCGTTCTCTTTCCTGCCCCTACTCTTATTTTCTCCAGTTTCATTTCTTTCTCTATTAAATATCCCTCTAACTCTAGCGTCTATCTCCAATATCTTTCCTGTATCCTTTCGTAACTCTTCTCATTCTTTCCACCCCAAATTTCTGCCCCGCACATTATCACACCTTTCACTACCATTTTCAACAACCATCTTTTTTCGATATCTTTCTCAAAAACACGTTCTCCAGCCACCATATCTGCCCTAGAATTTTACCTCTTTTTAGTCTTAAATCCCTTATCTGGTCATTGTTTTGTTTTCGTACCTCTTGATGTATCTTAAGTATTTATATCTATTCACTCTTTCGATCTCCTCTCCTCTCCACCACTTATTCTCCTTCTCTCTTCCGTTTTTTCTTAAAAATCATTATTTTTGTTTTTCTTGCATTTACTTTCAGTTTTTTTTCTAAATATCTCTTCGTCGTATTTATTATCTTCCGCATCTCTTCCACCATCCTTGTGAAGATCACTATATCCGTCTGTATGGGCTACACGTTTTTCGTAAATAACTAGAAGACGCAAATTAGTAGGAAATTGAAACTTGGTGGTTAAAGTATACACAGAATTTTTTTAAACCAACTGTGGTTTGCATTATTTTACCATTGGCGTACACAGAGGTAGTCTCTGAGGTTTAAAAAAATTTAGTTTTCAATTTTTTTTCAAATTTGATAAAAATTTATGGTTTAGCAATTAAAACCACACAACATTAATCTTTTGAGCTTTTTCGGTCCGATTGATCCTTTCATGAAAATGAAAAATAAAACTATGCATAATCATTTACTTATTACTGTAGGTATTATTTTGAAGAATAACAAAAAATAATAGTGTCATGTATGCTATGTTATGAAAGTAACAAAAAACCTACAACCAAAACTAAAAATGTACTAAACGTGTAATAGTTGCTGAAAAAAAATTGAATACTATAATTTTTTTTTAATTGAACTTCGGACGTTACCTCTGTACACGCCACTGATAAAATGATACAAATTACTTTTGGTTTAAAGTGGTTTGAAACATTCTTTTGTCTACGTTAAAAACTGTTTGTTCGTAATTCTCAACAGGTGGCGTTTTTTATCATTTTTTACTTCGGGTGAAATAACTTGCATTTATAAATTTAGGGTGGAATTGTCAGTGCTCGAAATCAAGTTGTATTAACGCGCAAAAAACTCGAGAGGCGGGGGAGAATTATATCGAAAAAATAATGCCACAAGCACTTATAAAATTTTTTCGAAAACTTAAAAGTAAGTGAGCTACAGAGGTTCAAAATAAATTCCTTTAAATCCATATTTTATAGTAACACGAACAACAAATAGAACACGACGATAATATAATAATATAATTCAGTACAATTAATAAAAGAAATTTACTGAATACTATGTATGTAGTATGTTGAAATAGAAACAAAACAGCGCGGACAAAGGGTTCTAGTACGTCATGTAATTGAATTTGACAAAACACTGAGTCACAAAGAATTTCTTTTCGAAAATTCTGTTCTGTATTTGACTTATATTAATTGCTATTATTAGAGTTTGGGACGTGTACTTGAAAACTACAAAAACAACTAAACTGGTTATGGATCTATATTTTCAATTTAAAACATTATTAAAAATTGGAAGGTTTCATAATGCAACAATATTACTTTTCGTTGCTTGAACAAAGTTCCTTTTTTGTGGAATAATGTAAACGAATTAAGTTGCTTTTACAGTTCGGTGGAGAATTATGCATATTTTTAAATTAAAATTTTTGTTTTACGGAAAAAGCTCTAGGACAACGACGAGCCACATACATTCAACTTGTACGTGAATTTTGCACATTAAATTTTTTTCATATCTAAAGAAATCATTTTTACGCCTCCCGCGCCTTATTTTATTAAGACGCAAACGCCTTTGCATATTCATAAGCGAAATTTACGCCTTCTAACTTCTTCATAACTGCCTGCACTCGAAGACTTGGCTACATTGATGTTCAGATCATAAAATCTTTTAGTACCTAAGATTAATATTTCTATTTTCACATAAATTAAATTTTTTTAATTTTGAGCACTTATTGCATTTTTAATTAAAACTACTCATTTTATATTTGCTAAATCTTAATTTATACAGTATTAAAATATTTTAAATTAATACTTCCGACTACTTGAACAAATACAATTGATAATAATGATACCATTATTGCAACATTTATTTTTGCACAGTAATAAGTATCTGAAATTTTCATTACTATATTATATCGTTGAAGTGCACTGTTAAGTGCCAAACATAAAATTCTATTAGGGAACAATGTTAATGGCAGAATATCGATGTGTCTTAATTTAAATAGATTGTGTACGTTCTGACGTCATAAATCTATATAGTAAGATCAATTCTATTTACTTCCGAATGTAGGTTAATCTATAAAAATTCGATCGTTTCTTTTATTATATGTGGAGCATATTACGTGAAAATGAGAAAATTTAAATTTCCATTGTTTTAGCGATTTTAACCTGTAATTTGAATGTCCTCTACACGGAGCGCTTCAAGTCGATACTGAAGCTTATTTTTCCGATTTCTGTACAATTTTCTTGCATAGAGTTCTGGAAAATGCCACGAGATGGTGCAGCGTACTTCGAAAGTATTAATGCTAATGTTCAGTATGAAACATGGAAAATCCACTCTGTGGCGCTACTAGTTTTGCGTCAGCTTTCCAACTAAATATCAATATGTTTCTGTGCCCTACTTTAATTCATCTGCACGTGCGAAACTGGTATGATGGATTAGGTTCTTGAATTGATATTTTTTAGTAATGTTTACAAAACATCTCGTTTGTTTTATCAACTTTTCTTTTTCGCATGTCAATTACTTATATAAGTTTTTGATTGATGCTTTATCCACCGTTAAATAAATAAATACGTGGCTGAGTAGAACAAAGCACAACTCCATTATCTTGTAGCAGGTTTCTTTAAAAGTTTTGATACATTGTACTACGAGTTAATTAAACACTTTTCAAGGAGAAATTAAAACTTTCCAAAATATACCTACACGAGGCGATGCGAAGTTTATTTAAACATTTCGTTGGGTCTCCAAATGCTGAAAGTTTAATATTTTTCTTTCGAAATGAAGTTTCTGCTTTGAAACTAAAGAATTTAGTATCCGTTGGCGTTTCAGTATTTCTGTTTGAACATGAGGAATAGAAATCTTTTGAACCTCTGTTCTATTTCCTAATATATTCACCAATAGGATATTTTGTAAATTTACATTATAGAATGTTGTTTATTCAAATATTTCACGATTTATTAATCTTCTACAGTTTAGAATGTTGTTACGTCAAATATTTTTATTTTATATGTACACAATAGTTCTACGTATTTAAATGTTCGTGGTTTTTGTTACGACATAATGAAGAAGTTGAGAGTTAAACATTACCTTTATAATACGCAATCAATTTTGTTTAAGATATCTTATAAAATCTTTTTGTAATTTCGGAACACATAAAAACATAATCAGCTTTGTCGTTGTGGGTTCATTCACCACTAAACCTGATATAATGCTTCAAGTATAAGCTCTCTTTATGTCTAAATCTTTCATTGTGCTGGGATATTTTCTACTAAGTTATATCATAAGAATCTTGGCTATTACGACCTGTAATGCTATCAAAATGACTTTAGTTACCATTACGTGTTAGTAGCGCATTTTATACATAATACTTAACATAAATTCTCTTTTAAAACATAATACCGGTGTCATTTGGTTTTAATTACTTATTGTGGAGTTCAATAGATTGATTGCTTAGTAAATACGAATTGCTCATAATTTTTTTTTATATGGAGCTCACTGCAATTTGCGTATGTCAGATTTTATGATTAAGCACAATCACGCCTTCTTCACTATTCAAAGGTGTTGGAATGCTTCATACATTGAAAAATATGCCAAACATTCTGTGGTTCATTAAAAAATGTTTTATGTCAGCTTTAAGGTTTAACATTGAAATTGCAATTTTACAGCACACTATCGAAACCTGATATTCATAGAAGTTTTATAAATATATTAACTAAAAGGTTTCTTTTATCGTTTTATCTTAAAAACCTGGTGAACTCATAACTGTCAATTCTTCATTAATGTGTATCGATTCTAAGCGTTTTATCGGAACTATAAAGCGCAAATATACCGAACTCTTCTATTGAAGTATTTTTTCACTAGCCAATTAAAAGGATTAAAAAAAACAAGTATACAACTGTTTTCTAAAATGTTACATAATTTATTGTTAACAGTTAAACCATAAAGACAGTTTAAGAATGAACTTAAGCCGTTGAAAAAAAAAATACTGAATACTTTTAACTCTTAAGCCGTAAATCTTGGTTGAGATCGAGTTGCTCGCTCTCTGGCTTGAACACCTTTTTAAGACTTTTCTTTCATAACTTTTCTTGTATAATTAATATTCTTGTACATATTCTTAAAACAATTGATATCACTTTATTTGTTATTTTCATTAAAAAATTCAAACGTTGTGTATATTATACATGTCAATAAGGATTATCCTATGGGGATTAGGTAGAGATTGAGGATTAAATGGAACAAAAGTTGCTGAAACATATCAAAAATATAAAATGTGAATTCAGAATCTATGAGAGAATTTAAATACCTACGGCAAAAATAATTTCTTTGTTTATTTAAAAAAATAAAACTTATGATGCTTGCTAAAAAATGAAACGTATAAAAATTGAATGGTGCCATTAAATCAGATAATTTTTTCAATTGTCTAAAAAACTGAAAGAAGATATTCTAGAAAGATCATAATTACATACCCTCAAATGCTCAACTTTTGTTCCATGTAACCGACATTCAATCTCTTACCGTTTCCGAGATCTCAGTAGGAATCCTTAACTTGGATACGTATTTGTATTTGTAAATATTCCGATCGTCTATATATCCAGCTGAGAAACCAAAAAATGGGATATGGTTCTACAAGTTAAATAAGCATGTCTGCTTTAAGGATTATTAATCCTGGCCTTCCTAGATTATTTACAATTTAACACAAAATACGATGAACAGTTCAGTTAAACTTTCATCTATCGATTTAATATTCATTGTGTACAAGTACGTTGAATACTATTGTACTTTCGTTGCAGACACCTACCCCGGTAAGCAATATTTAAACAATATCAGCTTCTGTGATAGGTGTCAATGATCAACTCATTTAATGGGATGATCGGGATGCAGATGGAATTCACCCTGTTGATCTACTCTTACCGAGGTAACCAGTACGTCAACCGTGCCAGGTTCTAGGAAAGTAGTACTTGATCAGACTTTTGGAGAAAGATGATTTTATTTAATAAATTGCACTGTTTATATACAATAAAAATGTGACGTAAATTAGGTGTGTTTTATAAAATGCTTATTCTTAACCTACATCTTGCTTGTGGAAGTATGAATTATTTTACTGAGTTTTTTTATATTGTATTGCATTATTTCTAGGTCAAACCATTTTTAACTAATTAGATAATAATTTGATTTTTATGTTTAAAGGAACTTTAAACATTCTGCCCGCTCGAAGTGGCCGAGCTGGAGCTGGTGAGGGGTTGTAGTTCAATCATCCCTGTGGGTGTGTTTACTTCAGGTTGCTTGTCTGGCTGTGCTGGTGTTTGTCTTCGGCAAGGTATTATAGACCAATGTCGAAAGATGATCCAAAGGATAGCAATTCCGCCTAGCACTACGATTGTGGTTAAGCTGCTGGTTACTAACGAGTGATGGTGTATTGATTTCCAAGTAGCCTGCTGTATTTCAGTCTTTAAGTTCTCTTCTGCTATTTGAAGATTGTTGGTGTCATCAGACAAATTGAACCCTGGTTCCCTATTAAGGTGAATTTGTATATGATGTTCCAACGTGTTATTTATTGGAATGTACATTGCTTTTGAATAGCTTGCCATGACTGGTATACTTCCTTTCTGATGAGTGGCTAATATGTTTTGCTTTGTTTGTATGTAGCAATCTTAAGATATTCTGATAATTCCAGTTTTGTTCAGGGTTGCATCGTTTCTTTCTCCATTACAAATCAGTGCTACCTTGGTAGGTAAACTGGTAATAAATAGCCAAGTGTTGATCAGGTTAAGTTGTTTCCATAATATTCCGTCCAAAGATTCTTTTTCAGCGTCGCATTTGACAGGTTCCGGCCTCTGGTAGATCTCGTCGATGACGCAGTTTGGTTTTGTGCCCAGATTTTTTATTGCAGTTAGGGAACAAATAAATTTGTTCTGGCCGGTTTTTAGGCAGTCCTTAAATTCATAGCTGTTTAGCGTAAAATACAGCTGGGAGTTGTAATTAATGGCTAAGAGCTCCTTTGAAATGTTCAATGCCCAGTTAGGTGTTGCTTGGATGATGTCGTAGTCGGAGATGTCGACAATTAAGAAATATCCATAAACATGGAAATAAGTTTCATCTTGTTTCACATGTAATCTTATTATGGGTGATTGGAAGATCCTTAGATTGTGTGGTAGTTTGGAATTGGCTTGTCCTAGTATATGGCTGAGCTGAGAAGGGCATGATAAATGCTGAGCAGATGTATATTTATTTTATTTTCGTTTATTGTCTTAAACCATTTCTTCATTTCGTTAATTGCGTTTATGCCTTCATTTAGTCGTTGTCTAAAATGTTCTTGTTATACATTTTTTGTTCTGTGGTGTTGAATAATGATAGTGCCGAAAGCATTAGTTTGGTTTGCTGACTGGAGGCTTTGCTTAGCTTTTGCTGATTTTGTTCCAATATGTTGATGTTCGTGTACACCTCATCGTTAACTACAAAGATGGACGTCAAGAATTCTCCTAGCAATCCGCGTTTGTGGCGTTCTTGACTTATGTGTTTGGATGTCTGTTTTATCCATTTAAATTCTTCTTCTTGTTCTTGCAGATGATGTGACAAGTCTTCGCACTGGGTTTCTTTAGACATTGACGTAGTTTCTTCGCAGAGGTCTTGAAATTGCTTGCTTACTGTTAATACCTTGGTTGCGTCGGCGTTGAGTCTGAATTTCTCGAACTTGACTAAAGATTCCTCGTTCGATGTTAGCATGGCCGGTGTGTTCTATGTATAGTCCTGGTTGAGGATAGCGTATCGAATGCTCTGCCCAACTATTGTAAGGGATGCTTCTTTTGTTATTAACGATGCTTGAGATCCTGGATCGATAAGTGCTCAAAGGTCTTCTAACGTCTCGGATGCTGATGTTGCTCGGATTAACGCTGTGGTTAGTAGAGTTATGCTATTTCGTGGATTTCCTATGTGATTGATTACAGCAGACCACTGAGGGCGTGCTGAATTTTCTTGTCTGTTGGTTGTTGCTCGTAAAGTAGCTCTGGTGGTGGTCGTTCTTATTGGATTGTGTGCCTTTGGTTCTGTATGTATAAGGGTGTGATGCTGTCCTCCACAAATGTGACACCGTGACCAACTGAGACATCTTATATCTCTTGAATGGTTTAAACAGTTATTGCAAAGCCGCTTGTTGTATAATTTTTGCTGCTTGGTTTTCGATAATTCCTTTGATTTTCGTCGGTTGGTTTTTGATTGTCCTTTGTACGAGATTCTAAGCACTGAAATCTTCGTTATAAAATACTATTAGTTTTTTAAAGTCTTGCACTTCGTGGGGTTTCTCGAGAGATTGTTTATACAGTCTATTGGTCTCAGTCATTTACGACTGATGATGCAAGTAATTAACGGACCCTATGATTCTGTGCTCACTTGCAGATTGTTAATAGCCGTAAGACATTCATTGGTTGTATCGTAGAGTTGCCTGAGCCCGTTTGATGATTCTTTTTGAATGGCTGGTGTGTCTAAAATTTTGTCTATTAGCTTCGATACTGTTAACCGGTTGTTATGGTACCGATTTTTTAGTAGGTTCTATGCCGCTTCGTAGTTACCGTCTGTTATTTGAAGATGTTGAATGATTGTGCTGGCTTCTCCCCTTGTGTGAGTTTTTAGGTATTGCATTTTTCTACGTTGGTTATTGTACGGTTGACATGTATGACTTTGAGAAATACGTCATGGAAGGTAGACCAATTTTCGTAGCCACCAGTGAATACTAGAAGTTTTATTTTTGGTAAGATAATGTTTGGAACTAACGATTATAGTCTTGAGCTTAATTTTTGTCCCAGGGCTTCTATTGTGTCGTCGTATGTCTTTTCAGCCTTTTTGAATTGGTTCTCCATAAAATAGGATTCTTGAAATTCTTTTTCGGAAATCATTAACTCTTCGTGTAGGTTTTGAATGGCCTCCCATTCTTTGGTGATCTTGTTTTGTAGATATTCGTAGCGATGTCTTTCTTTATTTGTAATGATTTCTTGATTTATGATAAGTGTAGTAGGATAAAATTGATTTAATCGTATCTCTTGCCTCTTCAAATGCGTCGTGTTTTCACTATTTTTTGTGGTAGCGATATGTGCTGCTTCTGGTGTTGTTTTATGTTCTTGAGTTTCCGTCGCTTTGGGACAGGTATTTGGATAATTTCTTGCTTCTGCATACATTGTTTGGATTTGCTCAAAGTATTTAGTGTAAAGTACGTATGATGCGGCATTTCCAAAGCAATTATAGCGTCGTGGTTTTGCTGTGCAGTTTTCCATAGTTTTTCTAAGGTTGACTGGCGGTTTGATATGTAGGCCGGAGTTTTGCGAGATTGCGAATTTATTTTATTGTTGGAATGCAGCCTCACGATCTCTTGACGTAATAGTTCTTACTGGCGAGCGAGTGTGTTGATTTTTTCTGTTTCCATGATGATGTTGTCGCAGTTTTCTTCTCAAATTGTAAAGGCTCGAAGGACCATATGTACAAGTATGTTGAATACTATTGTACTTCCGTTGCAGACACCTACCCCGGTAAGCAATATTTAAACAATATCAGCTTCTGTGATAGGTGTCAATGATCAACTCATTTAATGGGATGATCGGGGTGCAGATGGAATTCACCCTGTTGATCTACTCTTACCGAGGTAACCAGCACGTCAACCATGCCAGGTTCTACGGAAGGTAGTACTTGATCAGACTTTTGGAGAAAGATGATTTTATTTAATAAATTGCACTGTTTATATACAATAAAAGTGTGACGTAAATTACGTGTGTTTTATAAAATGCTTATTCTTAACCTACATCTTGCTTGTGCAAGTATGAATTATTTTTTTTATATTAATTTCATTCTCACTATTTTAAGCATACGTAATACATATTTATTTAACTAGCCAAATTGATTGTGATACGAGAGAGGCTTTTGTTTTTTAACATTTTTGGATTTCTTAAATACGTAGCTGTTTTCATTTGCAATCATTTTAATGAATAGAAACAATTTCTAAGTTTCTTTAAAATGCTGAGTTATTGTATAAAACCAAATACGCTTTCGATTTGCAGAATACGTAAAAGTCACTAAATTAAGACAGCACTTTATCAAAAAAGATATGAATTGAGGGATGGAATAGGTAATAAGACTGATTGAAGCTAAAATGGAGATATGCCTTAAGCCTTTGCTTAAAAAAATAGTTAGTAATGTTTAGTTGTTTACGGTTATAATGATTTCTGTCCCGATTATATTACAACTTTATCCAATTATGTTTATTTCTTCCTAATATTAAAATTCTTCTTGAAATATGTATTAGATCGAACTTAATCTTTTGTTGTCGTTACACTCGTATTGCGTATTTAAGAAATCCAAAAAATGCTAAAAAACGAAACCCTCTCTTGTATAGCAATTAATCTGGTTAATTAAGTAGCTATTTACTGCCCAATTTGCTTAAAATGGTCCGAATATTCATTTCTTCATGTATATGATTATTGCCTGTTAATCTGGCAGATCTAATTAACAACGTTTTTCAAACAGATTTTAAATGTTGTGGATGATGTGAATTAGCTTGTACGAGGAGCGTTCAATATATTATCTACTTCGGTGGTTGCAATTGCACTGAGGGAGATAGTGGGCTCTGTCCTTGTAATCACACGTCTTGGGGTGACGCATGCGCAATTTGAACCCCTCGTGATCAAAACTGCCAGTGTAGCAAGATGGCGGATACGTTAACATCTCACGTTGGCAAGAAATTGCTCGATTTAGAGCAGAGGTCGGTGATCAAATTTCTCATTAAGGAAGGTAAGAAGCCAAAGGAAATTTTTAACCGCATGGTTTTGGTGTACGGGGAGTCTGCGCCTTTCGAATACAAAATTAAATTTTGGGGCAAGCAGTTTAAGTGGGGAAGGGAGTCCGTAGAGGATGACGCTCACACCGGAAGACCTGTGACTATCACTACTTCAGAAATGTGCCGTAAAGTCGAAGATCTAATTCAATAAAAAAAATATTCAAAGCAACTTTGCCATGATACCAACATCTAATGCTACTTGGATACTCTGCTCCAACGACACGTTTAAACCGAAAAGAATTTTTATTATAGTTTTCATTTATATCAATACATCTTTGGGCAAAAATGTGTATGCAAACTAAGGTGTATCTAGTGCCTAGACTGTGTCTGAATCCAAACTGTGTTTCACTTACATATTTCTCGTACTTGCTGTAAATCTCATAACGTAAAATTTTTATGAATAGTTTTATTGCTCAATAAGCGCAACCCCAATCCCAACCCCCCCGGAACCTACTCATTTTTGCGAATACGGTGAAATTTCTTTGATCGGCTTGAAATTTTTTGAAATAAGCGTCCTCAACTTGCGCTTTTTTTACGCGCAAAATTGTGGTTCATTTTTTCACATCGATCTTTTTCAATTCTCTTTGGGGCGCACGACATTTTTGGTTATGATCATCGACCTGGAAAAATCAATACCTTTTGAGATATCGAAAAATGTGCCCCGAGTTTTAAAGAATGCATTTTTACGTACAAAGTGCCACTGAAAAGTTAAAATTGTTTTAAATATGTCAGGTAAGTAAACTTTTTTCATACCACCGTTGAGGTAAAGTTACAGGCGCGTTTTGTTTTAACGCGGCCCGGGTGGCTTAAATCTACGGCAATATTTTCTGTTTGAGTATTCGAAATCGCGGCCGAAACTTTGAGCACAAACGAGCCTTCATTCTTAGTACACTTTTTGTTGATTTCTTCTTTCTTTGATTTTCTTCTCGGAATTCTCTAACTTTTTGTCTACCTCAGAATCGACGGCGGAGGTTTTAAAATCCGATTTATTTCTGAAAAACCCATTTTTGAGCTTAAATCTTAAACAATTTTGAGTTTGGTCGAGAGAACTGAAGCAGTTGCTTGTTCAACATAAGGTGTACATTCGTCGTCTTTAAATAGCTTTTCTTTCAGTTCAAAGATCATTTCAGCTTCATCCGGATAGTACATTAGATTGCTTTTTGTTTATCGTTTAAATAGTTTCTTTTTCTTTTGTATTTTTGTCCATTTTGTGCTGTCATACTTTGTATCCAGTTACTCAATTTCTTCTCATCCATTTTGCCTTTGCGATTTTAATTTATATCTGTATTTTGTTGGTTTTTATATTTTTTTTTCCAATTACATCTAAAATTTCGTCATTCGTTCATTCGCCCCTTTGCCCCTTATATTGGGTTTAGAAAAAACTTTCATGATTTTAATAATTTTAAAATAATTTTTGTTTATACAGGGTGTTCTATAAAAGCGCGACATACGAAATTTGTTTTTTAAATAGAACTACTCATTTTTTTATTGCAAATTTGGATTCCTTGTGAAATTATAACGTAACTGTATGTATCATACATATAATGTCTAAAATGAAGAGTTTTTGCTTTATTTCACCTTTTCCGGAAATCTTGACGTTTCGAAAAAATTAAATAACTCAGTTATCCTGGAATTTATCCAACTGAGTTTTCGGAGCTTAAATATGCATTACATGTGCTAACTACAGCTAGTTGTTAACCTTTCCAACCTCTCTAGGTTTTTAGTAATCAGTTATTTAAATTAAATTCCCTAAATTCATGGATAACTTGATTCTTTCAAATGGCATTACGTAATTTTATAAGTGCCTTGGACGTAGAATCTCATAAGCTTTCTAATGATATGGTTGCAGGTATCTTATCTTGTTCAAAAATCCGCAAAAATCAATAAGAGTTAGATACCTACAACTTTGTCATTAGAAAGCTTATGAAATTCCACGTTCAACGGCATATAAAAAATTAGATGGTGCCATTTGAAAAAATCAAGTTATCAATGAATTTAGGGAGGGAGTTATACCTGAAATCGACATCAACTTCGTTATTTTAAATGGAACACCTTATATATTATTGTATTTTCCGATTCTACTTCAAATTTTACGGACACTTTGTATAACATTCCCTGTAGCTAGGAGTTATAGATTTCGAAATATTAAAATAGTAAAATTCGGGTTAATTTTTGGTTTATATAAAGAGAATGGACTATAGTAAACGAATTATTAATTTTTTCGTTGAAATATACTGTTTGAAATTTAACGTACACTTTGAGAATTCTACCATTTTACGTTCCTTGTTAACAAATCAACATATTTTAAAGATTTAACTAGACAAAATCATATTGAGGGCATGAGAATTCCCCAAAAGCGCCCTTCACTATAAAATTGACAATCCATGCATTCGATTGAGATTGAGAGTGATCGATTTAAATTTAATCTTGTCTAAAGAGTAAGTTACTAAATCGGAGCTAGTGGAAATAAATCACGCATTTTTTTTAAATATACGATACGTTTACTAACTTTTGGTCAAAAACAGGATATTGGGGTACGAACAGAGCTTTTAAATTTTAAATCCACTTGAGAGAGGTTGAAAATAAATTAATATGATTAAATTAAAATATAATTTATTCTTTAAAAATACACGGAATAATATAGAAACAAACACCCAAAATCATAAATTTTGATTTTGTCTACTAATTTTGAATCATTTTCAACCGAAAAAAGTTAATTGTATTACATCCTATAGCAATAATTTAAAAACTGTAATGGTATATCTACATTTTTCTCTGCATTTTTATTCTCGTGTTAATACAGCATGATATGGATTTATCTGTCAAGTAACTCAATTTTTTCTATATCGAATTTTCTTCGAAAAATTTTCCAACCTTGTGTAGTATATTGAGTTAGAATTTATTTAATACCTATCAAGTTCCAATTCAATCTACCGAATATTGAATCTGACATCTTTCTTATACCATATTTAAGCTACATCTTATAGTATGTTCATGCATTTAAAAAATAAATTATTCTTATTTTTGTGATGTGCACCAAATGCGTTCTTGTCGTTGTTACCGACTTTTTTGTGATTTTTTTGTTAGTGTTGTTTAAGTTTTATGACTACTTAAACCACAAATAAATATAAACCAGATTAAATTTAATCATGTTTATTATATGTGTATTTGGGGAAAAAGTGTTTCACGAAAACAACGTTGATTAAAATTTACGAACTAATCTATTATGAAAAAAGCTACCTACGTTTTACAAAACTCCGCTTTGTGTCATATAAAGTTTTAATGAGGAATCAGATTTTACACAGGTCGGTGTTTTTTTTAGTAGATAATTTTAATAGAATCTGCGCTTGCAACACACCTTTTTTAATCTATTTACTTGTATTTTATTATTTAAAGTTTGATATTGCATTCTGCCGGTTGCATGAAATGGGTCTTGATTGTCAATTTCTCATTAATAGTAAACGATGTTCTACTTGGTTCAGTTGCTAACGATTTGTATTTGAAGCGTTCCTCTGATTACGTTTAGTCTGCTGAAGTCACTTTTGTAAATTGTTTGGTATAACACTGAATTGATTTACGTTTTAGAATTAATCGAAATTTTGAACTGTCGCTTTTGACGAGTCCTTTGCAATAAATTTAAATTGCAATTAAAATTTCATTCTACAATAATTTGTTTTATTACGTAGACATTTGTTCTGTAAGCATTTTATTATGCTCTTTGGGAAAGAAAGTGTGATTACAAAAGGAAGAATGATTTTTTGGACAATTTCTAACCTACTTGAAAATTCGTGGATTATATTGCTTTTGTTACAATATGCGGCATAATTATATGATTATAAATTTGCTGAATTGAAAAATTTGTTGTATGAATAGCGTTTCATTAACTTAAGGTTGCTGTATCTGCTTGCTGTAATGTTGGAATTTCTTTCTTAAATTTTTATTGCTAGAGCTATAGGCGAAGCCGTAGAGCTTTGCTAACTAATGCATACTCGTAATTAAGCACAGACTCATTTGCAAAACTAATTACTGCTTCTTTCTCTTATTTTGTTGTGCAACTAACATTTTGTAGTTTTTATTTTGGTAATGTTTTATTCAGCTCAAAACTTGCTTGCTAATACAAACTACTGTTAGTCGATTAAAACTTTAAATATCTTCAAACTTGAATGGAGACGAGTAGAACGTGATTTTGTAGTTAACAGATTAATCGAAATAATTAGAATTGATTTACATACCGATTTATTCCAATTAACTTAGTTGAAAGGTATAGACTTACTTTATGAAGGTGTACGGTTTTGCTTTCAAATGTTCATTTCGTAAGAAAAAAACCAATGAAATTTATTCATAAAAGTTATAATTTCAATGTTAAGAAAATATTAGAAAAATGTTTAAAATTTAAATAAGATTATTATTAGCATAACTCAAAACTATAATAACTTCAAACTTAAAAAAAGTAGACGACTATAGACGAGTCATAAACAGTTACTTCTACTCCGAATAGAACAGCTATTTTTTTTAAACGTCGTTTATACACCGTGACTAACATAAGGAGGGCCACCATGGAGATCTTGGAAAAGGTAAGAGATACAGATCTGGTTAAATGGGCGAAAAGTTGCGTAATCAAAGCATCCTCTAAATCATTTTGCAGCAAATGTAGGTAACGTTCAAAGTATCATAGTAAATAAATGGTCCTATAATCGTTGTACCCAAAATACCAGTCCACATATTGAAACTAAAGTGATGTTGATGCCTTAAAGTTTTAATTAAACATATTGCGGTGGATTACCAACTTCGCATATAAAAAAATATATTTAGCTATGAGACATCTTTATTTAATTTATAATTATTTATTTATAATCTCAGGTCGATGAGTGCGTTCCCAAATAAAAGAGTTAGTTATACACATAGAATTTAATTAATGTTACACAAAATGTTTCTTTTACAAAAATTTTACATATTAGATTTTATTTGTCATACGACGCATGCATAAAGAGTTCAATTCAAAATAACAAAAGAAATAAGTTTATATAACCGACTTTGTATCGATGTGAAATTCGACACCTGTGTGTCAATCTTCATTGTCTTCTAATCGTTGGGTGCACCAATTAATTTTGTTGTACCGGTTGAGTAATTAATTGTTGTAACACTTTTTGCTTAATATTGTCGAAGGAATACTTTATTTAAACGTTGACGGTTTTGAGTTGCATTTTAAATTCAATGCATGTTGTTTGTTTGATTCCCGAAGTACGAATCCTCTCCTTCGCGTTGGGACTTGAATTACCCTTCTTTCACTTTCCTCACTTCGAACGTTAGGTTTTTTAAATGTTTTTTCTCACTTCTACTTCCACATGAAAATTGTCTTGTTTCACTCTTTAACCTTGCAGCACTCAAACTGTTTCGTCATGTTTTTCACACTTAGTTACTTTTATCACGGAAACTAATTTTGATACACTTTTTTTACCAGCGTTCACCATATTACCGCTACACAAAACTTTGTTTCTTTAATTAAACAGAAATTAATCTTTTATGTACAAATCAAATTCCTTGTTTAATATTAATTAATTATGGTTTATAAAATATAGATTGGCTTTTAGAAAACTCTACAACTACAAATTAAATTTAATTTTCTTTCTTATTTAAATCTAAACTCTCAATCCAAATTTTTATTCGTTCATTTCTTGTTTACGCATAATTTTTGTTTATTTATTCAATAAATAACTTTTCCACTGCATCCTTACTCCCCTCTATTTTTAATAGTATAAAAATAAATTATGCACTAATTGTTTTTTTCTTTTCAAAAGCTAACTTTGCAAAATAACTATATAGTTACTATTCAAATCAAACTCCTTTATCAAATACATTTTTAAAATTAAACTCTATTTATCCAATTGAATTCACTACCTACTAGCTAACCTATTTCCAATAATTTAAAAAACTTAATAATCTACTTTCCATTCTTACTTATTTTTATTACCTATCAAATTTTCTAAACATTAATCTTAGTCAAGTTAGTTTTATCCTTTTTTACTCTTAAACTTTTACTCTTTTACTCTATACTTTATCATTTACTTTAACATTAAATTTAAAATTTTATTTATGATTTTATTCTTTTGTATTTCAATTCTTTATCATGTTTTTCATATTTACTTCAGATAATCACTGATCAGCAGTTTTCTTTCCTTAAATTCATTCTTCACTTTCCTATTTCCATAACAGTTTATTTCTTCTTTCTTTCCTTAAATCTTAATCCAATTTCTTTTTCATAACCATTTCGTATGTGCATGCTTTTACACCACTTTCTTTTTCTTCATATTTATTTCTTTGTAGATATCTTCTTATTCTTCATTTATTTCATCGTAGATTTTTTCATATTTCATCGTAGATTCATTTAGTTCGTCGTAGACATTTCATATTTTTTCGTTTGCCCATTTACATACTATATAATAACTTCTATTTCTTTATTTCTTCTTTCTACTTAATTTACCATTGATCATTGACTTCTCTTTGCCTTTCTTCAAAATATAAATCTTTCATCTTCAAATTCTTAACCTTTTTCTTCAAAATAACATTTTAGTAAAATTTTCAAAATTTACTTTCTCAGAACAACTGTACTTTCTTCAAAAACTAACTCTTCAAAATCAAACTTTTCTATCAATTAACTTTTCAAAACTAAATTCTATTTATACTAAAATAACTCAGTATCTACAAGTTAACCTATTTTAAAATAATTTTCATAAACTTACTAACCTATAACTTTTCTTCAAGTTACTAGTTTACTTTCTTCATTACTAACCTACATAACTTGAATTTTTTTACCTATTTTTATTATAACCTATTTAAAATAAATTAAAACTTATTTCTCAACTTAACTTTCCTTATCTTACCTATTTTTTTCAAATCTCATCACACCTCCCAACCTATTTCTTCTTATTTCATTATATAACTATCAAATAACTACCTCAAATCAAATGTATTAAGTAATCTTTCGTTTCTGACCTCTCCTCTCAACCTATTTTCTAACCTTATTAATTCCTATCTTATCCTTTATTTACATAATTTTAACCTTATCTTAACTCTCATTGTCAAAAACTATCCTACTCATTTCCTATTTCTGGCAAATTTTCAATTTTAAACTTTCAGTCCTGTTCTTTCTAATTTAATCTTAACTTACAATTTATGCCTTCTTTCCACAATTTCCGTATCTTCCTCGACCTTCCATCGTCGGTGTTCCCGTCTACCGGGACACTTCCTTCTTCATCCTCCTTGTACACTCTCCTATCATCCATTATCATCTTTAGTTTTGGTCTTTTCTTCTTTCCATTTCTTGTTTGTTGTACTCTTCTTCTTATTTTAATACTCATAACTTTATTCAGTACTCTATATTTTCATCTCCTCTTCCTTTCCACTTTCCGGAAAAAGGCTTTCCTTATGTGTTAGACACAACAGTTTTTCTATGACATTCCCCAAAAAAAACAACCTAATGAAAGAAGTAATATTTAATAGGTGGGTCCCAATAGTCTCGCTACAGTATTTTGTGGTATCGATGTGGTCTCAATCTGTCATAGCGCAGCCGCATAATTCTAACCAATAAATGTAGGCTAGCAATTTTTAAAAGTCGAAATATAAGATATTAAATTAAACAAACCTGATTGAATACTAAATTAAATTGTTTAACTAAGTACTAGGCGCATATAGTTCTAATAACACATCCTTTCAATTTTTTAAAGAGGCATTTTTGTAACATGACATTATTTTCCTCGCTAGTGAGGAAAAACAAATTTTCCTCACTATTTGTAGAGAAGAAACGTCCGTTTTCTAAGTATGTCGTGGAAAAATAACTATTTCATTTATTGATAAACAAATTAATTTTCTAAATTCCAATCCTTTCTTAAATTTCATTTATTTAAAAGAAAACTTTACTTTAACATCGCTATACGTTCTCTAAACGCTATTTAATTATATTCGCTGTATTACAAACTAATTCTTTTTAAATTTCCGTGGTGTATTTAATTCAAATTTGTGATTTTTTCTAAATTTAAGCCACACGACTTGGGATTTTGGACTTTTTATTTGTTCATTTCTTGTTTAAACATAATTTTGTTTATTTATTCAAAAAATAACTTTTCCACTGCAATATATTGGTTTGACACCAATAATGAACATTTCAACTATTATAAAAATGGTATCAATTGTAACCATTGTTTCCACAGACAATTATGATGGGATGAAATTAAACATGTCCCCATGTCGAACTTTTCTTCTTTAGACTAAGTCTTTACTAAATAGAAAAAACTTTTAAAAATGCAACTTAACTGTCAATCGAAATACACCATTATCACCAAGAAAAAGCATTCTCTGGAAAACAAATGAATGTCATAATATCTTATTTGTATTGACAGTAATGTTAATGCTTTGACATTAGTTTGTTGTTTCAGTTAACTGTAACGGCATGTGTGTGTTAAAAGTGGGGGGGGGCAAAGCGCTATCTAAGCGATAAGCTTTAATGTTGTAACTGTTAAGGACAAACGTCGCGTAGTGATTCTAGTTCTACTTCCTCGGCATTTTCTGAGTGTTTAAACTGGTCGATGTGGCGTTTCAATATGTAGCCGGAATCAAGTTTAATTTCATAATGGATAATACCCAATTTACGTATGACTGTGCCTATAGACCATTTATTCCGACCAATGTAATTTCTTGATAGTATACGTTGACCTCTGTGGAATATTCGTGTAACTTTGGGAATGCATGGTCTACGACTTGGTGGTGCTGGTTTTAGCATATGTAACCTCGTTTTTAATGTTCTATTAAAATGAAGTTCGGCAGGTGTTTTACCGTTTGCCAGTGGTATTGAACGATATCTGAATAAAAATTTTTGGACATGATCTTCAATGGATCCATTTTCGGTTTTCATCATTGCTTTGAGTTTGTATTTGAAGGTCTGGACTGTTCTTTCGGCTTGGCCATTTGTAGCCGGGTGCCCCGGTGCTGAGAAGAATTGTTTTATACCATTATAGTCACACAATTGTTGAAATTCTTGTGATTTGAAGATAGTGGCATTGTCTGTGCATCTATAACGATAAGAAATTGTTTTCCATTGATTGGACCTGCAAAGTCGGCATGTAGTCGTAACCATGGTTCTGTTGGTTGTTCCCAATGATCGGCAGGTACTTTTCTTGGTTGTTTTTTGTGATTTTGAGCACAGGCTGAACATGATTTAACTAGAGCTTCGATGTCTTTATCTATGTTCGTTATACTATTTCACTATACCAATATGAGAGTCGTGAAGTTTTTCTAAAACTGCTTGTTGAAGTGAAGCTGGTATTACTACTCTTGATCCCTCTTAAAATGATACCCTGGTGTGATGTATATTGCGTTTGATTTGAGGTTTTTGAACATAGTTCTGACTGGAGTTTTTGTAGATCTTTTGCTGTTTCGATTTTGAGACGATTTGTTGTAATTAGTGGAGATGTTGATATTTGATTAATTAAAACTTCTTGTATTAAAAATATTTCATCATCATCTGTTACAGTCAGGTTATGTAGTGGGCTCTTGAAAAATAATCAGCATTTTGGTGTTGTTTGCCAGATCTGTATTTGATTTTGTACTGGAATTGACGTAAAAATAAGGCGTATCTTGTTAGACGTAATGTTGTAATAGCTGGTAATTGTTTATCTGGATTGAAGATTGATTCAAGTGGTTTATTATCTGTTACCAGTATAAACTCAGTTCCATACAAATATTGATTCATGGCCCAATAAATAGCGGTAGCTTCTTTATCAATATGGCTATACTTTTTCTCCGCTGCTGTTAATGTTCTTGAAATAAATGCTATTGGTTTGATTTCTCCATTGATTTGATGTGATAATACTGCTCCAAGTCCGTAAGGACTAGCGTCTGTTTCTACAATGATTGGTAAATCTTGATCAAATTGAACCAATACTCGATAACTACATAATTCATGTTTTATTGCATTAAATGCTTGTCTTTGGACCAATTAAATTTGATGTCTTTCCTTAGTAGTTGATTTAGTTGATGCAATATTCCCGATGCATTTGGTATGAAGTTATTATAATAAAGTGCCATTCCCAAGAAAGAACGTACATCATCTATATTTTATGGTTGTGAGCATTCCAAACAGCTGTGAGCTAATATTGTAATGGAGAGAATACAAATAAATTCATAACAACCCTGTAGGTCCTAAACGAAGCGTTTCGGACCTAGGTTTGTATGAACTTTTTTTCTTATTTTGGGTCTAGAATCACTACGAGAAGTTTGTCTGTAGAGTTACTGGACACCCTGTATAGAAACAAAGACAAAGAAGCAAATATTGAAAATATTTAAAAAAATTATTAATAAAAAAATGGAATTAGAAGTAAAACATATTTAAGCCGAAAGTTCCGACATTTATTTGCAATAAACAATATAAGTTGATATGTGAACAATCATCTAAGTTAAAGTTAAAAAAATGACTTTACCGACATCGAAAATGCGAATGTTTGCCACGGAATGTTGAATACCCTGTATAAAAGTAGACAGCAAAAATTACAAAAATGTAAACTTAACACTCTTGTTCAACATTTTGCCAAATATGAGGATTAAATTTTCAAAAACTCAAAAAGATATGCTATTCCAAAACTGGTTACGCAGGAGGCACGTTTTTTATTCAAAGTCAAAAATCTCAAAAACGGTTCGATATAGGTAAAGGACAGTATACATAAAATGCGTTTATAATTTCACGCCGATTCTAAAAATGAAATAATGTATAGGACGTATCATTTAAAATAAGCAAGTTGACAGCAACTTCCTGTTAAACCGGAAGAAAAAAGTACGCCTAAAATCAAACTTAACCCCAAATTTTTAATGGCGTTTCTAAATTAAATCCCAATAAAGTTTGAATGGACGGGTTCGATGAATAACCCTGTATAAGTAATTTTATTTGTGGCATTAAGTACTAAAACGTCGCGTAGTTCCATAGTTTTCTGTTATGAATTTTACATTTTTCATTTTCATAACAAAATTCCTTTTTTATTACTTCATTTATTATTTGAAATGGACGACAACGACGAAGCAAAATACAAACGTCTACTTTATTTGTAGAATATTTAGTTTAGTATATTGCCAAAATAAGAGACAATTAGACAATTGCTCTTTTGTTTCAATGAGTGCGTTCTTGCGTTCATTTTGATTTATACAATTTAACAAGATTATTCGTTGTACATATACCTGCCCGTTAACAGAATTTAAATAGTTTTCGTTTTAATTCAATTTGTGCTATTTGTATAAAGGATGATATTAATTAATCAATTATTACAAATCAAACAATTGTAAATAAATTAGATCCAGAAAACGATTGGAGTCACATCAAGTAAATACTTCCACTGTGTGCTAGTGCTCCTCAATACTCTAGTAAAGTTATAATACAACTTTGTGTATTTATCAGACGTTTCTGGTATCTGCAATCGTTCGATGACCTAAAAACAAACAACCCAAGCACGTTTTCTGATCGATGGCATAGGACAAATAGGACATTCACAAAACAGAATCGTTACGAAAACTTTTCAGTAAATGTTGAACTTTTGTTTCAAAAAATTTGTTGTACCATCCATCAATATAATTACAGATACCTAATTTTAAATGAAGGTAAGTTATATTACAAAAAAAAGTTTAAACAAAACATGAGCAAAACTAATTAAAAAATGCAATGAAAATTGTGGATCCATCTCAAAGTAGTTGGTGGCGAGAATTTGAAAATTAAAGAAAATTTTGTGATACGGTATTAGCAACTGAAAAATTTTGTTGAATTTAAAAAAAATTAAATTAGAAAAATCTATATAAAGTGCCCCAAAATATTTTTTTCAAAACCGGCCAAGAAATTAGTACTTTCCGGTTTATTTTTAGGTCAGAAAATCTCATTTTGTCGGACCGAGCCAGAAAATTATTGTGATAGTCCGGTAAAAGCTTTTACCGGACTCATTTTTATTTACTTTCCGGCCTATCTTTAATGAAAAAAATAATAAAATAGTTAGTCTAAGATAGCGGTCAATTGGTTTCTATAGTAACCGAGTTTTGTATTATTTAAAACTATAAAATAACTTGACATATTTTGACGTTTAGTTGAAAACGTGACATTTATTATAAAATGGATATTCAAAATGATGCATTTGATTGTGAATTAATGGAAGATGAAATTATACCAGATGAATTTGTTAAGGCGGCCACCTAAGCAACGTTTGATTTATTACCGACGAAGTCCCGGACACGATATGAACAAACATACCAAATTTTTGAAAAGTGGTGCCTGGAAAAGAAGGTAATAAGCATTTGTGAGGATGTGTTATTGGCATATTTGTCAGAAAAATCAGAATCGCTGAAATCTTCTTCGTTGTGGAGTTTATATTCTATGCTGAAGGCCATGCTACGTACCAGAAGAAATATCGACATAAGCAAATATTTTAAATTAACAGCGTTTATGAAGAAAAAATCCGTAGGGTATAAAGCAAAGAAGTCTAGAGTACTTAATAAAGAGGATATCGATAAGTTTTTAGTAGAAGCTTCAGACGAACAATATCTAATGACCAAAGTGTTGTTGATTATGGGTTATACTGGTGCATGTCGACGGGAAGAAATCACTAATATATTAATTGACGACATAGAAGACAAACAAACTATGCTTTTGGTTAAAATTTCAAACACCAAAACAAACAAATCAAGATCATTTATTATTAATGGGGAAAAAGAGCTAAATTTGTATAGGAAGTATATAGCGATACGCCCAACCAACGTTCCTCATCGACGTCTCTTTATTAATTATAATAAAGGAAAATGTAATAAACAACCTGTAGGCATACATACTGTAGGTAATGCTCCCTCCAAAATAGCTACATTTTTGAGATTGCCAAACCCAAAGGAATACACAGGACATTGCTTTAGGCGTAGTTCGGCGACTTTGCTAGCTAACGGAGGTGCTGACATCATAAACTTAAAACGACATGGTGGTTGGAGTTCATCTTAAGTTGCCAAAGGCTACATTGAGGATTCAGTTCAGAATAAGATAGATATAGCTAACAAAATTCAAAAAGCAGGTAGCTCAAACACAGAAATTGTCTCAGAAACTCATTATAATGTAAGCCGTTCAAAAAATCTCACGTCAACGAATAATTTTGAAATACCGTGCTTACAGATAAGTAATGCTAATAATTGTACGTTTAATATAACTATTCAAAAATAATGTTTATATTATTTGTAAACCAAAAATTAACGATTGTTAAAAAAAATTGTTAAAATTAGTTAATAAGGAGTTCTTGTTATAAAAATGTTAACTGAATAATATGAAGTTTATGGTACAACAATGCCCGTTTTAAAAAATATTGTACGTAATACGTCCCAAAAGTGCTTTTACTGGACTCGCAGGCTTGCAGGACTCGCCTGCGGCTCGCCCTGCAATTTGCCACTCGTCCAGTAAAAGACCACTTTCGGGACTTGTTACGTAAACTACTATTTTTCGAAATCGGCAGTACAGTAAATAAAATTGGCACTAAAGTAATTCATCATACGACAATTTTTAAGTACACATTTTTGCCGGTAGTGATGTGTAAAATGTATGTAAATTTGTCGTAAAAATGATTGATTATATTTACTCCTTAAAGAACGTTAAAAAACTGTCCGATTTTGTTCAAATTTTGGGTCGGAAAAAATATAATATATATCTCGGCACTAAAGTTCTTTATTGATACCTTGATACATAAATCAGTATTGACAATTCGGGATGATTCACGTAGCCCGTCGTCGGTTAGAAATTCCTGAAATTCAATCAATACGAAACTCGGTACGTACTACTATACTTGATTACTCCAAGTCTAACTAAAATATGACGGCACTTTTTAAGGAATACCCCATATTTTGACACCATATTTGAATTCTACATTAAATTTTATGTTTCAGCACCATCGTATTGTCAAAACACGTGTCATAGTTTTTTGACATATGTAACATTAATTCAAAAAAATTAGGTTTGTAGGGGCTGTTAAAAAATTCACTACTTTTGAACCATTAAGATAAACAAATTATTTTTCTGTTTTTATTCTAGAAGTTCAGCCAAACATTTTAAATCGTTGCTGACACTTCTGTCGTATCACATTTGTCTACTGCGATTTTTTTAAAATTGACCATCAAAAACAGACACTTTTTTCAAATGGCATCTACCATTTCTGTCGACAGAAATGGATGCCCAATTAAATTTCAGTGCCAGTTTAGTTAACATGCATTTAAATTTTTTCATGATAATGCTCAAAAAATTCCTTTTCTGATTGGCTATGAGAATTGGACCACCTGACGGACATTTTTGAATTCGAAAATAATTTCCAACAATATATCTTTGCCTATTAACGAATAAAATGTTTTTTTCTGCAAGTTGTAGGACCAATGGTTACCGACATATGGCCGGCGTCCATTCCTAGTTGGCCACCTTTCACAATGATCTGTTTGAAAATATGAGTCTCACATTTCTGTATGATACTTTTGTATAATAGTGATTTTAACATACCTGAATTTGTCAACAATACTGATAAACTATCTTCATAATTTTCGCAGTTTCTTTCATTATGAGCAAATAAACTTTATCACTAATTCAAATAATCGTTTTATAACGGGCCCATTCACACAGAGGAATACTCAAGACTTGAATGCACACCCACGGACTACAGTTAAAACTCCCCATATGTGAAAAAGAATGTGGAATGTGCATTCAGGTCTATGTCGTAATCAAAACTGTCTTGTGTTTTAGTGCACAGTTAAAAGCGCGCGAAGATAACTGATGGTCTGTGGCGGCAAGTCGCTACATGCTTATGTTTATTTATTTTATTGAATCGTATGGTACATTTTAAATATTGTATTGTGATGAAAGTGTTATGTATGGTGCCCCAGAAGATCAGTATAAACCTGTACAGTGGGGTGACAGAGGAAACCGTGTGCAAATGTGGATTGGTTCGTCTTGGCAAAGCATTTGCTTCAAGGTTTTGGAAAACTACTAAAACCTAAACATGCCAATCCTTACCCACCCTAGTATTCATATGTAATAATATTAACCAAGTGTGTAAACATTATAGAAGGTAAACAAGAACATCAAATATAACAGCTTAGCCAATTGCATGACGACACATAATAAAAGAATAGCAAAACATTCTCATCTCCACAGTGTGTTTCTTGTAAAAGTAAAATATCGACCCTATTCTGAAACAAATATTAGACAAGAAATCTGATTTGTCCTTACTCAACCCCTCAACACTAATTTGCAGAATATTTGTTCTCTATATTAGTATGTGATTGTGTTTTTGTCAAAGTTGTGTTGTATATTTTTAATTATCCTGGAGGTCTTGATTTTTCTTGTTGACCATGGAGTACTCTAAGGTGCTGATCACCTTCCACACATGAAAAAACTCTAACAAAAATTGACGTACGTTTTGACGTAAAAAAAATTATGTTATGGCGTGTGAAAAGTAAACACTACAGTGATCGAAATAAAAATTATGCTTACCAGAAACCTGTCAAAAATTAAGAGAAGTGGCTCCAAATGCTTCAAAGACATAGTAATAAGAAAAATCAATCAAAGAACACTAGAAAGTGTTAAGACTCTCTAAACTCTAGTGCCGGCGACATTAATAATGGAATTATAAAATGTTAAAGTAGATAAATACTCAATAACAATTAACCTCCAAAACTAATATGTACTAAGCCTACTAATTTGAACAAAAATTAATATCAATTTGACTATGTTTGATGTATAACTTATAATAATGAAGGTAAATTTGCCTCAATAGAAAAAATTTATAAAAAACACGCCATCTAGAGATCATGACTCGTTTTGAAAATTCGGCGCAAAGAGCCTCAAGTTTCTCGAGTGAGCTTATACGTTAACAGGATGCCCATATGATACTAGTTTTTAATATACTATTTTGAACTAAATTAAAATTGAAGTGTTACATTAAAACTAATCTTGCCAAATGTATTTTTACATAAAACTTGAGTAAATAATAATCAAGAAATAAATTTAATAAAGCAAAAATAATAAAAAGTTTACGTAATATTTACATTTTTAAACATTTATCTAAATGTCACACGAAATTTGTAGTGAATTGTTACAAGTTTGTTGTGAAGACAATAAAATATCAGTAAATACAAAAAATATTTAAGTCGTTTCAAAAACCTACCGAAACTCGTGCCGTTGAGAGTGGGTCATTGGATAGTTAGGTAGCTAAGAACACACAAACTCGTAGAAGAGAGACTAGAGAATACATCCTGACGAGAAACAATATCACAATGCTAAGACACACAATAAAAATTCAAGAGAACAAAGGCACAATACAAGTATATGTATTAACAGCTAATTATCTTGATCACAAATATATCTTGGCGTATGACGCAAAAACTAGTTAAATTGCGTAACGATACTCGATATCTGCAGAAACTGATAAAAATTTAGCGAATAATTATTACAATCTTAGCGGCCTGAATTAAAATCCTCATGCATAAATTCAACGTTTTATTTTAAAAAGAAAAATTGAGCGTAAATAAACCCGGGCTTCGTCGACCCAATGTATATTTAAGAACGCAAAAGAATTAAATCGCAAAATCGAAAACGTATCACACATGCAAGACGTTCGTATTAAAAGCAATAAATTAAATAAAAATATTAACGCGCCGAATTTCTAATACGTATGTAGATATATATCAAGGACAGTTTCTTCATAGAGTTATGGTTAGCATCCTCATGTAATAGTCCGGGTTAGATTTAGATTTGTGATAAGATAACGAGCTGCATCCGTGAAGTTAAACCAGATAGTTATCAATGATTAGGGATATCGGGCGTGTATCCTTCGTTGTTTCGATAATGATGCATTCTGCGAACGGGTCGTCCAGTGATAACGAGAATTAATGAATAAATATGGAAGATGAAATTTCTTCCAGATAAAAATTTTTCCAGGTAATAATTCTAAAACGACAAGATCGCGATAGTTGGCATTTGCGGAATTTAAAATGAAATTTCTTCTAGATAAAAATTCTAAAATGACAAGATGGCGATAGTGCCATGGGCGGAATTTAAAATGAAAATCAAACTTTCGCTGTGCATCGAACGTACGAACTTAACTAATCCTCTAAAATTTGTGCATATCTTCAGTTACACACCTAGTAATGAATAACGAAATTAGCGTTAATTAATTAGAATAAACAATTGAATTACTTTTAAGAGCCCACAAGTGTATGTCAATATGTACCAATGAGTAGAAAAGGAAAAGATAAAGTTCAGACCAGGTTCCCCTCTCCAAAAATGAAGAGTAATGTTGGTTGCCTGTATCGGTATTTCATGAATAATCCGACGCCTAATTCATAAAAAGCGACAAAACGAAAAAATCACTGTCACAGAGTTTATTTGACGCCCGATTTACCACATGTACTTCAGGACATTTTTCGTATAGTTGTTATTTGAGGTATTATAGAAAAATTCAATTAAAAAATAAAACCAGATAGTTTTTATTTATGCCGGGCTTGAAGAGGATTTTTTTTTCCATAAGTGCAATCTTAACTTTAAAAGAAATAGGAGATAAAATCTTTGATTCTTAAATCGTCACGTAATGATCTTTTAAAACATATTTGGAGTAATAATTAATGTTAATTAAGGGTTTACCTTTCTAAGGAGAATGAAATTATGTCATATTCGCACAATTAACTGAAGTTACCGTTAACAAAATTTATTTTTGAAGCAATTTCTTCAGGTTCTTTAAAATATTTAACTTTTCAATTTAATTTCGATGCAGTGTCGTTTGGGAAAACCTCTACAGTACAGAGTATGAAATTTACTCATTAAATATTGGTTTCAGCCTCAGCCTTTTGGGAAAATGAGTAACTTTTAAAAATTCAAGCATCGTAAAGTTGCGCTGGAAGTTGTTTCTATAAATTTTTAATAGATTTCGATGTTACTTTATAGGCGAGGCGAATTATATTTAGCAGCACCAGATACGGTATTGCTATTTTTGTCGGGCTTGAATACACATTGTTTAATTATTTTTAAGTGCTTTAACAGTGACAAATGGATCTAATGTAATTTGTACGCGAATGTTTCTCGTCTGGAATTAAGAGCTAATGAAAATATACAGTTTCTGCGTGGATATAAGAGGCACCAGATGTTATGTAACAGACGAACTGTTAAAGTTTATATGCGGGAGCAGTTGGTATGGTGACACTTCATACTTTCGAGCTTAAAGCACGTTTCTGTTGAACCATTTTTCATTTAGTGTGTCGTCGAAAAAAAATAATTTAATGGTTGGATTTTCTGCCTACCTAAAAAGCTTTTGTACATGCTGTATCAAGATCAACCGATGTGTATTTGTGATTTAAAGTGAAAATAAATTTATAAAATCCTAATTACCACTGAGGTATCGAGATGATGTATTAAAACTGAGAAATCATGTGGAAAGCGATGATATGAAACAGAAAAACTAGTGCTTTATGCCTTTGTCTACGTTTATTCTATTACGAAATTTTATCAGGTCCATTCTACTTTTGTGGTACAAAACGAAAGCTATTTGATGTTATTGTTTACGCCCGGTATAGAGATTCGTATCTTTTATAAATGAGAATTTATTAAAGCGTGGGTGTGTTCGACATGATTGCGTTATTTTTAAATCATTAAATAATGGCATTTTTTTTGCTTTTTAGGTCGAGCTTGTTTATTGTTTAGAATATTTAGGATATTGTCTAAATCTTAGAAATTCAAATATTTATAATAATTTCTATTTTGGTTTAAAATGAATAGTATAAACTTGTTTACATTAAATTAATGCGTACTCATTAATTATTAGCGCTAAAGTAACGTGAAAGCGGGGAAACATGTTCGAATCCTTTTCGTGGACGCAAATATTTTTAAATTCATTTAGACACTAATATTAATGTCTACAATTGCGTTAATTAAATGTAAGCAAACTTATAGGACACTTATCATTCATAATAACTTGCGGAATAGAATGCTTTCAAAAACGCGTGCTACATAACACTTTTTTTTGTTTCCGTACAAATAATGTTTTTGATATTGTTTTGCATATGCGACTTTTAACAACATAGTGAAGAACTGCGTTTGAGGTATAGAAACTTCATGTCTTAATTCTTCAAAACGACATCTTTCAAAGTTTTTGTAGCATTTATCAATTGTATTAATTTGGAAGATTAAAATAATGTGTCTATTTTTGACAATAAAATTTTTGATAACTGTAAAGATCAAATACTTTCATGTTGTTGCCGATCTAACATTTCGAAAGCTTTTGTTTTGCTTTTATTTCATATTAAATTTCTAATCTTACAAGATTTCTGTTACTCAATTTAAGGAGATATCAATTTATAATTGCTTTCCCTGCACTGACTAAATTGCTTCCATGTACAGGGCATGTAAAGAATCTCAGCACAAAAATCAATCCAACTAATGAATTACAATACTTCATAGAATTTGTGTTTCAATTAAAAATATGAATTTACAATAAATCTGAATGAGAATAGAGAAACTGCAGGTCAACAAATATTTGCAAAGCATTACTATTTAATTATTGAAAAAGATTTTTTCCATACTCAATCATTATTCAAACAAAGATTAAACCGCCCAACAAATTTATATTTAAATACGGAAATATAAAACCCCATTAAAATTAATTGTTTAATCGTAATTAACTAAAACATTAAACTCTAATAGATGAAATTACTTAACGGTTTAACAGAATTATTTAATTAATTAGTACAAGGCCTCCAACGAAATTAATTTACACGTAGAAATGAAAAAAAAGTACGAAGTCTAATTGATGCACGGCGAGGTCAGCTTAAAGTCAAGTAATTGAATTTACAGCAACCAACTAGAAATTCGGCATGTGAAATTGGATTAAGCAAACCTCGAATTGTATTGAAATGGTTCAACTCGATCTTAAAGCTTTCCCCTTTCTTGATAAGTCGTCCGTTTCTCAGAACACAATAAACTTCCCAAATTAATTTTCTAGTTGGTCGAACCGTTCAATTATCGTTAATAATTATTTTATAATGAGTACAAAAATAACGCGCTACTTAATGGTGTTATCAAATTCAATTTATATTGTAGCAGTAGGTATATTTAAATAAAGCGGAATTTACTTAAAACTTTCGCATTTAACCTTATTCAACTAACAATGGAAATTAAGATGAATTGAATGCTATTCTCGCTCTTAGTATTCAAACTTGTTACACAACTTTGATTAATAAATATTTCGTTAACAAGCGATATTTCGAAATAAATTTTAGCACAAAAGACAGTTTATCTTTGTAAATTATTAAACTTTTCTTTCATTTTGCATTAAGATTTTTTGAGAATTTGGGTAATAGCAGTGACTAAAGAACTTTGCACCAATACACACATAAAATATAGAAAATCTTAGTATCTTTAGCTAAAACTGTTAAGTTTATTTTACTTTGTAAATTTCAACATACTGTGTTACATTTTAGTCAGTACGTTACAACTTGACATGTAGGTGTTATTTATAATACCGGAGATGATTAGATTTCGAACATAATCCGCCCACTTAAGTTCTTAGTTTCATACAATTTTTTATTTTTGGAATATTTACAAAAATATTTATTTTAAATATTTTTCTTCTAATAAAAGTTGTTTGTAATGTAATTATACAAAAAGTTAAGCAAGGAAAGTTCTTGTAAATTAACTATGTACTTATATGAAATAAATAATTTAAATTATTGTTTTTCTACAGAATGTATTTTTTCTTTTCTAAGTTGCTCTTTGTATATGAACTTATACGTTTACTACTGTCGAAGCGATGGGGTATCTGCGCTGAACACTTGTTTTAGTCAATGCAACATATTTGTCGACTTCTTAGTTAACGCTATTTAACACGGACAAGGTAATAATTGATTAAAAATTGATACAGTGTAGCGCAGATAAAATAAAGCTGTACAAAATAAAAAAAAAAAATTGTAGACGATGTACTCACCGATTTATTTTTAAGAAGGAAACAAAACTGTGAAAAGAAAAATAATCTAAATCTGTATAAATAAGAATGAATATCTAAATGTGTTGGCAGGCACAAGTCTCGAGAACAGATGGACCAATTCTGCATTTTTTTATTCAAATAATCTAAGGATAGTGTTTATAAAAGAAAAATGGCTCGGAAAAATTTAAAATTCATTTCCTTAATTTCCTGCACAGATGAAACAAAAGCAAAAAAGTATAGAAAAAACATTTCAAATTACATTAGTAACGATAACACTTTGGTCTTTGACAAGTTTTTAGTAGATTTGGTTTATTTAGTGTGTTTTTTTCTATAAGAGTTGGATTTAGATGGCCCAAATTTTTAGCGATTCATATACTAGGTGTCCCAAACTGATTCGACCACCCTATAACGTGATAACGAATAAATATATTTGAATAAAACAAAAACCATCCTTTATAGCTGCCAATGTTCGTTAATATTGGCTGTTAGAATTATCCTACTTTAACTACCCTTAAAGAGACAACCCCCTCCCTTAAAATTGTAAATAGCACCCCCTATACAGGGTGTCCAGAAACTCTCCTGACGAACGAAGACCGGAGATTCCTCAGATAATTTTAAGACAATTTAACCCAATTCACTTAGTCCGAAAATGCTTCCTAAGGGAGCTAGAGCTCTTTGAAGATGGCGCATGAGTAAAGTAAAAATTTAAGATAAACTTTGCGAACTGACAACAATTTGACAATGAAAAACGTAGGTTTTACTTTTGTTGGAAGTTCAGAGCCAACTAGTGCAAAAATATAAATTTAAGTTTCAAACTTGAGAGATGACCCTAGTGACCTCTGGAGGACACCAAAAGTCAGAATTACGTCACTAGGGTCATCTCTCAACTTTGAAACTTTGCAATTACATTCTCCTCGTCGAGATCTTTCTAACGATACCCCATTTGACCCACCTCATAAGGAAATATTAGGCTGACCTTTGGTGACCGCTGGAGGTCACAGGGAATTCTTTTGAGCTTGCAACCTTCAGAGAAGTTGTTAGGAGCCTTTCAGGAACAACATATCCAAATTTGGTCTAAATCGCACAGAAAGCTCAAAGTCCGTGCCCAAAGACCGGTCTCCTTTGCTTTTAGAATTAAAGTGAGATCAAGGGTTTAAATGTTAATTTTGTTTTATTTTACATTTTTAACAGAACTAATGGGTGAAATAAAGCACGTGTTGAAATTAATTGCAATAGCAATTTAATTTACCGAAGCTGATGAAAGAATGTTCAGAAAGTGAGGCGAAATCGTCATGGAGTTCATTCACAAAAGTTTTCATTTCGTAGGCGACTTGGGCATCTCTGACTTGACTTGGGTTTGACAAAGGAAGGTTTTAGCTAGCGTCAGTGATTGCATGTACATTGTTAAGGTAATATTGTTATTATCGATAATATGAAAGTAAATGCGCTTGCTTATTTAGGTCCATTTAGATGAGGAAGGGGTTGATTTATCGTAAAACTGATTAACTGCGAGTAACTTTGTTCCTGTGATTATTGCAATTAAGAGAAACAAATATCCTCCCCCGCTGTTCAAAATTAGATTAGTTGCGTTCTGAAATATGCTATCATCGATTATAGTGATACTGTATATTATTCTCGTTCTGATTTATAAACATTCTCACAGTAAATTTGTTTCGGAATAATTTGCATAAACAGTTGACGTCGCACGTTATTTATCATAAGCTGAAAACCATACATAATAAAACTTTCATAAATGCACAATAAAAGTTTAATAATTATTGTAACGACATCTAGCGGGAAAGTTTACAAATTATTTTCTTAGCTATCCGTTTCTCGTATACTTTGTCAGGCTAGCCGTAGAAAGGACTGCTTTATCTCTCTGAAAAGCCGGTAAAATCATACTTTCTGATGTTGTAGGATAAAAAAACTTATACTGCATTATGCCAGCTATGATCTTATTTAAAACTAATTTTAGTATTTAATCGGCTAACCCTTGTTTTTGATGCCTAGTTGACATCTTTTAGGCTGGGAATTCACCAGTTTTTCCAGTTCCTCCCTAGTGAAGCAGTGATTCCAGGCATCAATTAAAGATTCGATGAGGGTAATCTTTGTCGTTGGTAGTATCTCATACATCCTTGCTGACGTTTAATTTGATTTGGTTGAATTCTTAGTAATTTCAAAAATAGTTAAGAATCTAACACAGTAACACCAATTTAACTACTTTTAACATATCTGATATATATTTCTAACTCGGAATGATTTACGTAAGGTAAGGTGGGGTAAGTGCACTCCTATTTCTGAGAAATTCAACTTTACGGAATTACTGTAAGACTCACAGAGTGAATTTTTGATCACTCGTCCTTATGTCTGATTAGTTGGTTCTTTACCTACAGTGACTGAATTTCATAAAACCAAATTCAGCACATTGTTGTCTAAAACAGAGCTTTTCTAAAAATATCTTGGGATGTGCACTTTCCCCCACAAATTGGGGCAAGTGCACATTCTATTCATTCCTAATTAGAATGTATACCAACTGATTTAGGATAAGAGCAAGTTATTTAATGAATTTCCAACATTTTGATACCCAGAAATATTTTCGCATGTAAAATTATAAACATGTTATGAACTTTTTTGTTTCAAGTGTGCATATTATTTTTAAATAACAGTGTGTTGAATGGAATAAAGACTTGTAATGTAGAAAAAATATTTATTAATAAGATTTTTGCTTTGTTTAATAGTGTCTAAAAGAAGTAGCTCAAATGATAACATTTGTTTCACTACTACTCGTGGTTGCTGAATTTATTTCCTCAGATACCTGGATGGTAACATGACTGCACAATGGCACGTCTTCTGCTACCTGCAAATTTTTCACATGAGAAGCTGTTTTATTTGTTGTTGCTTCCCAACGCTTTAGGCTTTCTGGATCAAATGAATCTTCAGGTAGAGCACTACCGTTATAAGGAAAAATTGCCCTTTCTTGAACCCATTTACTACTGTTTCAGTATTCAGTTCTAGCCACGTAGATTGTACCATTGTGGAAAAGGTAGCTTTAGGGAGTTTGATGCCAATATTATGCCTTTGCCAAGATACCAATTTAGAGTCCCACCTGTCTTTGAATGGTTTAAAAACTGACAGGTCCAATGGTTGGAACAAGTGTAACGTGTGAGGCGGCAATTTTAGTATTGCTATATTTTGTCTAATTGCCAAATCGATTACCCTTTCAGTAACATGGGTGCTGTGACCATCATAGGTCAATAACTGAGGTCTCTCGGCTCCCATTAGAGGAATTAATGTTTTCTCCAGATAATTGAAAAAATACATCGCTTTCCATCCATCCATTCGAGTAGCACCATGAACTGTATCGGGCAAAATTTCTTTTCCCGAACCCATGAACTCCACAGATTTTTGTCTTTGAAATTGTCAGCGGTGGCGCCTTTTGTCCTAAAGCACTCACGGCTGCTAATATCGTCGTGTTATCTCTCCCAGCACTACTGTCCTGGAGACAATTTTCCAATGCACCAACTTTGGTTTTACTGGGATCGAGACATAGGCTAGTCTCGTCAAGATTCCATATTTTACTAGGTTCATTGGCTAAATTCAGATCATCTAACGTTTGTTTCAGTAGACGAAAATACGGATAAATAATAAACGGATCTGTCATATTTTTTCTTGCATATTCTACGCTCTGAGGTTTTTTAATTGACAGCCCATGCCGCTTTTTAAAGTTCAGGAACCAGTCTTCGCCGGGTTTATTATTTTTGAATGAATTCTTCATTTTATTGCGAGCAACATATTCTTGAACTAAACAAAGCACTTCTGCTCGGCTAAGGCCAAAGCTCCAACTTTCTATTTTTCTCAGACCATTGGCTAATAATGCTTCACTTTCACGAGGAATTGTTGCTGGTCTTCCGAAAGAGGAACTCTTATTACCACGTCTTCCTTTCAAATGATCTCGAATAGTTGAAAGCGGTATATTGTACCTTGATGCCACCTTTTGGAGTCAACAGACCTTCAATTATTTCTGACAAAGCACGTTTCAAAGTTTCTTGACTGTAAGCTTTTCCCGGTCGCTTTTTCTGATGTAATTCCGCACCATTTTAATTCAATCTGCAACACAAACGTTTGGGGTAAGTGCATACCCATGCGCACTTGCCTCATAAGGCATACTTTGAAATTTAGTAGGGGCAAGAGCACACCCTAGGGTCTTCACATTTTAGGTTATCCCTGAAGAAAATAACCTTTGCCTGCTTAAACTACATCATAAATAGAAGGTATGTAATACAAACAAACTTGCACCTACCTCATTGAAACACGGGACTTTCGGTGTTATTATTCGTTGCACAACTTGAGAAAAAGTTTAAAATTTGCATTGTGGTGTCAACAAGTGTTGTTACTTTTTCGCTAGCTAGAATGAACTACCGGTTGCATAGATAGGTGAAGCGGCCTACTTTCCAAAGGATCCACTAGACGGCGCCTCTCTCACAACAACATTTTCTAATTTATTATTATGACACGCTCTTGCCCCGGAATTGCTCTTACCCCACCTCACCTTAGCTCTTATTATGAAACTATAACTATTGCATTTCATAAATTACATCCATTCTGATATAGTAGGATCACTGAAAGTATGAAATTGCGTCATCATTGACGTCACGTACATTGTTGTCAAATATACTATAACCACATTTTGCTTAAAATCTATCAGTTTGCAATTTTACAAATATATGTATTATTTTAATTATATACGTTTTACTTAGAAAGATAGCAATAGGGTGGTTTTAATAAATCAAATTACAATTCATCTTATTATTTGAAAACCACTCTGTACTTTCTTCCATATTAATGTAGTAATCATTTTTTCTACTTAACTGTGCCTTCAATAATCAGGGGGCAATTATCTATTTAGATTTTTAATAATTGACGCTCTAATTATTTTAAAAAATTGTTTAGTTCATCTCTGGGGTAATTTGGATTTTTATGTTGGACGAAAAGATTACTGATGCTCTAGGAGTAATACAATTATTGGAACATGTGTGCACTATCATAGTATCATTATAATAATGCATCTGAAGTAGAAAATTGAAATTCAATATTGCAAGAGAAAGAGAAACTAACAGTTTTCTTTCGCCTTTCCTTTTCTTAACAGTTTTGATATTATTTCTCTTGCTATGAAGAAAACTATTCCATTTTCAAAAATGTATGTTTCTTGTAATCAAAATATTTTCAAATTTGATTTTCTCTATTAAGAGCATAATGTTGTAAAAAGTGAAATCTTTTAATCGCCCTTTTCCCGATTGCACTAAGTCGAGGTCAATCTCAGAAAGCCGGTAGTTGTTGAGGTGGGATTCTGTTAGTGGCGTGAATGCAGATTATTCGTTATTCAGATTAGCTGAAATACTCAGATCTAATGGAGTTGTTTAATTCAGTTACATAACAAAGTACGTTTTACAAATGTTTGTATTATCTCATTTATTGGGGAAATTCTTCAATTCAAGCGAGTGCTTTATTTAAAATGATTTCAATCACTACTGGTGAACCCAACACTTTCATCGTCTTCATTTAAATTTATGATTAGTGGAACATTTAATTTGTCATACCCAATTTTACGATTCCATTTGTTGTATAATCTCCTTACAATGTCTAACTGAATTTGACCACATAGAAGTTATTTCTTGTTGATCTTTGCCACATACGAAATACATTATCTATGCCTCTGCTATCTCTTCTTATATGCCTATTATAAGAAGATTCGATAGGGTTAAAAATGCAGTGATACGGAGGTAAACGTAGGACTTTGTGAATATAACTTTCCGCCAACTTATTAGCAATATAAGTTTCTGGTGGCTTATTTCTAAAATAATACAGTTAATACAGTTATAACATTTATTGAACAAATGCGAGTAATTGAGGTTTTAACAAATCCAAATCATAATGTATCTGATTTATTTATAAACCATTCTTTAATCTGTACTTTCTTCCATGTCGATGTCGGAATTGTTTTTCTACTGTACTATAGTATCGTCCATTATCCATTATAATCAGAGAAGAATTTCTTAATAATTGGTACTCAAACCGTTTCAAAAATTTTTGGTTCATCTCTCCATGATTTTCTGTAATTTTGAGTTGGATGAAAATAATAGTGATGCTGCAGGAATCAAACTATTTTTTGTACTCGCATGCACTATAATGCTTCTAAATTATGAACTTGAAATTAAACCTAGGAAAGAAATTTAGTTATAAGTAACCGTTTTCCTTCGCTTTTATTTTAACAGTTTTTTGACATTAACATCTTGCCACGAACGAGAAACTGTTCCATTTTCGAAAATCCATGTTATGTCAGAATAAACAAAGTCTCTAATTCGATGTTCTTTATTATAAACATAGTGCCGTAAAAAACATACGTAACAAAGCCATATGGGAGACTTCCATTAACTCCCTTCGCGGATCATCTTTTTTCCACTAAAATTCAATATCGTGCAGTTAATGTTTCACAACTTCCCTTATAAATAGCGCGTTGTTTAAGCACTACCAACAAAGTAGCCACCGTAATATAGTGCCCTATAAATTATTACAAAATAAAGCGCTGTTTTTGTCTACAAGGACCAGCTAATCAATCCATCACCACGTGTTATATATATTTTATTAGATTTTTAGAATAGGGACAACACTGTAAAATAACGGATTAAGTTTGTACGCAACGTAAATTATTATGTTATGTTATGTTGAAAGAATAAAGATGGCTTTATTCAGTGTGTTAAATATCATATAGAAATAAAACAGTGGCGACGAGTATGAAAATAATATTTAGTGTATAGACAATAATAATTATAGTGCTTCCAAAATTGTTATAAGTAGTGTACGATGCACGTATAATGTACGGAGAAAACGGAACCGGTTAACCTTCCTTATCAGAAATTATAATACAAAAGTTATCCTATCTAAAATACAGGTGTTAACAATTAATAATTAGTGTATCACTGATGATAACAGCTTAGCTGTTGAAACACGTGTCCGAGTTAAGTTTTGGTGCAGTTTTGGTGGTTTTCTGTTGGTTCTGTTAGTGTATCAAAATGTCGCAACCTCAAGAACAAAATTTAATGTCTACGTTTATTACACAAATGCAGGAATTAATGCAAGTACAACAAAACCAAATGTCGCAACAAGCTCAGCATTTACAAACTCTACAATTGCACATTATTGCAATTCTCACACAAGGGCCTTCAACCTCTACAAATAGTAATGTTAAAATTACAAAATTTTGAACCGTACAATGTTGGTAAAGAAAAATTCGCCACATACAAAGCTCGGTTAGAAAACCTTTTGAATTATCAAAAACATCTAATGAAGACCGTGCTCGCGCATTATTACATGTCATTGGCAGCGACCATTTAAAGACATTATTAAACTTGTGTCAACCGGGTTCACCATTTGATAAAACGTATGATGAACTAATTCTCATTCTGGAAACTCAAGTTATGCGTAAACGTAGCGTTATAGTGGAACAACATAAATTTTTGTCGGTAAATCAAAAACAATCAGAAAACATTGGCGCTTTCGTATCGCGATTAAGAAGCAACTTGTAATTTTAATTGCCCTAAATGCAATGATCCAGAAGTTACAGACATTTTTCTACGCGCCCAGTTTATCAGAGGATTATCGGATAAAGATATTCGCCAAAAATTACTTCAAGATATCGGAGAAAATGTTCCATTCACAGACATTGTTACGAAGTCTATTGCGCTCGAAACAAGTAAGATCGACAACCTTGAATTAACCGGAAGTGCGTCCGTAAACAAAATACGCGAAAAAATAACCAATACTCTTAATAACAATATCACTCGCACATCTCGACAGAAGTATAGGGATTCAAGCCAACAGAAACGCGGTCCTCAGTTTCGTCTAACTCGTTCCATACAAATTTCAGAACTTTGGGTTTGCAAAATACTCGTTTAAAATGTGGACGAACAAATCATAAAACTCGCGGTTGCCGAATCGACCGCGAAAAACTACACTGTGAATCTTGCCAAAAACAAGGTCATATTGTCAAAGTGTGCATTACGACGATGTCACAACAGCCGCAAAGACTCAGATCAAATTCTCAACAAAACCAAAACACCATACAATATCTGTCTGCTTTAGACGATAGTAACATAAACACTGTCAACAATATTATTGATAGGGTAACTGATCGTGCGCTATCACAAAATTTTTATGCTACTTTTTACATAAATAATAAGCCGATTCGATTTGAAGTTGACACAGGATGTCCATACACTCTAATTCCACAAGAGGTGTACGAGTCTCTTAACCTCCCAGAGGATATGCAAGAGTAGGACGTCCAACTTTTTACATATAAAAATAGAGAATTCTCACCTATTGGCCGCATCAACGTAACCGCTTCATTCAAAAATAAAATTCGAGAAGACCTGTCATTATACATAGTAGAATAAGAGCATACACCATTACTAGGTCGTATCTGGATAAGACGATTCCGAGTAGATATTTTTCATTTGGAATATGTTCCAATTGACTCCGTAAAAAGTGAAGTTCTATTATTATCAACTCAACATGCTGAAATTAAGAAAATAAAACAACAATTCGCAGAAACAATTTGTCCACGAGTAGGGAAACTATTAAGTCCTAGCCATACATGTCGTGTCCACCTACGTAAGAACGCAAAACCAAAATTTATAAAAGCACGCGACTTACCGTTTTCACTACGTAAGCCTGTAGAAGAAGAATTAGATAATTAGATCAAACGTGAAGGAATCATCACACGCACAGAATTTTCCGACTGGGGTTCACCATTAGTCATATTAAAAAAGCCAGATGGAAATGTCCGCCTCTATGTTGACTACAAGATTGCCGTAAACCCACAGGTTGAGACTGCTCATTATCCTATACCTCGAATCGATGAAATACTAAATCAACTACGCGATTCCAAATATTTTTGTACGCTAGATTTATATAAGGCTTACCTACATGTACCAGTTGATGATGACACAGCAAAAATCCAAACGATGTCTACACATAAAGGTACCTACAAAGTAAATCGTCTCTCATTCGGAATCAAAACCGCACCGGCGGAATTTCATAGTATTCTGGACCAAATATTACATGATTTACCGGGTACAATAACGTATTTTTACGACATTATTATCCACGCATCTACTTACCAAGAATGTAAAATACGTCTAATTGCCACACTTAGAAGATCGCTAAGTACGATTTACATCTTAACGACTCAAAATTTGATCAAATATGAGTTACGATAGTTTTCGTTGGATGAAGTCGATATAAATACTAAGGTGGATAAGGGTTGGCATGTTTAGGTATTAGTGGTTTTTCTAAACCTTGAAGCAAATACTTTTCCAAGACGAACCAATCCACAATTGCACACGGTTTCGTCACCTGATCATCATAAATAATCATAATAAAGTGTACCATACAAATAAATAAATAAATGTCCTCTTAAACCCAATTTAAAGGTAGAAATGTTCCTCCATTGTCTCTTCTTGTTAGAAGTATAAAATAAGACAAATTCTTTCAACTACTCTTCAAGTGGCTTTGGCACTGTCAAATCACATAAGAAACACAAAAAACACAAAAACAGAAATAAACTGAAGAAAAAGAACTGATGAATAAGTAAACAGGCTGACTAATGAGCGAATTAACTAAAGATAACGAAAATAAAGTGCACAAAAAAGCAACGTTAAAGTGACAGACAATTGGGAGGGGGCTTGGCAATCTTGCTATGAACACTTGTTTCATATAAACCTATTGAATATAAAATGCCCTATTATATTTAGTTTAATTAAAAAAAAAACATATTATTTTCCATCACTTTATTTACTAGTAGATAAACTAAATTTATATACATATGTATACACATACATTTTGTATACTGTAGAGCAATAACAATTTATATTTAACATTAAAAGATAGTTACGGAGTTGTTGTGCAAGTTGGTTGTAACTTTAAAAACTGTTCCATCAGTGATGACGCAATTGCATGCTTTCAGTGATCCTACTATAATAAGAAATGTCGTAAGTCTAGGTGAACATTTTCATATAAATGTAAATGTACAAACACCATATTATTTAGAGTGGGTATAATCCTCCGGTATCGGTTTTATGTATACTGTTCTTTTAGGGATCTTCACGGTGGAGGTTGGAAAAGAAAACACTTCCCTTTTAATGCAGAATTGCCTAACGTTTCTCCACTGACAAATAGGGTCTTTTGGTCTTTTGATAACACAACCCTTGAGTATTAACTTTTCTCTAAAATGCACTACGTTAATATTATACTTAAGAATTTTAAAGCTTACAAAATGCTACTGGACAGCTCATAAGTTATGAGTAAGAAATCATTGCCATCAGTTTCAAATTATGTTATCAAAAATAAAGTAGCAATGTACATTTTAGTTTGAAGTATTAAATGTGTTTTAAATAGAGTTCGATTCAATGTAGTATCTACATTAGAATCTATACCCTGTTGACGAGTATGGAAACTGTCACCTAGTTAAAGATGTTCACGATATGGTATTTGCAATATATTCAAATTTATTTTATGGTTGAGTCCCTGAACAATTATAATATTCAAAAGATTAATTTTCCATCGATATTGGTAATCTTTTCCCTTCTATTCCATTTATAATGCGATGAATAAAATTGATGTGACTACGCACAAACCAATTCATAGCAGTTTCGCACAGCATAGCTTTTGAATTAATTTTCTTCACTGAATCTGATTGTTTTCATAGATTTTGGCTTCCTGAAACAAATATTGTTTATTTTTATGTAGTTTTAGGTTAATTATTAAGAATCTTGTCTGTGCGACGTATCGTAGAAGTTATGTTGCGTGAAATGATGAAAGAAAATGAATAAATGGAACTCAGTGAGTGTTTCTGTGTCCTAATTATTTTCTTCGAAGAAAAACTTTGTTTTTTGGTGAAATAGATGTATCTATGCAAATACTTTAATTAATGTGAGAATTTAGGAGATAACATTTTATAGAGTTTTGGTCGTAAATCATAAAAAAGGTATGAAGAAGCTTACAAAATACAAGGTCGTGACGTCATCATACGTCAAATAATTACTGAACTTTTTAATTATGAATATCTTCTAAACCGCATAGCGATAGCCCATTTTTGTTTAAAATTTGACAAGCTTTGGTTTTATGCTAACATTTAAAAATTCATTTTTAAGCTTCCAGATGTTTCTTTCGAGCGTGTTTTATTTACAAATTACCGCAAAAAATCGTCGTCAACTTGTATAAAAAACTTTGACGACTTTATAAATATGGGTAACGAGGAAATTTGGGAAAAATTCGGCCTATAGAGCGTATCGTATTCGCGTAAAAAAAAATTTAGAAAATTAACTAATTGAAGTGAAACGTACAATGTAAACATAGGCACAAAACGAATCAATAGTAAAAGAGTCCTGTTGTTATCAAAAGTGCTTAGGAACAGTATAGTTATTATAAAATATGGTTCTAGTTTGAAATAACTGATGTAGTTTTGTTGTTGTCAGAAAATGTATATAACCAAGCTCGAAAATTTTCACTTATAATATCCCTAGAGTACGAATTACTTAGGGAATTTTTTTCAAGGTCGATTTTTCTTAAGAAAGTTTTATACCAACACGATTTGTCATACTAAAATCCGGCTGGTGAACAGCGGAAAATTTTCGAAAAGATCAGTGATATTTTTGTTCATCGAAGCACGATGCAATATTTGTAACGTATTTTCGATATGACTTTGTATCTACCAAAATGAAAACTCAAGTACTAGTGCTACTTGACTTGTAAAATAAGGCATGGACAATTTTGCCCAAGTTTAAAATTTGATAGCGAAGTTATTTACAGCACGATTAAAAAATTCCAACGGGGAACAACCCCGTAGTTGAAGCGTGATCTTTATTATACTTATTTACAAAAAAAATGCGTTTATAGGCTCATTGTTTGAATGTTATTTAAAATTTTTTTATTATTTGTATATTTTTATTAAGTTTCATTAATGGAAGGCAAATGTCTAAACAATTAGAAAAGAATATTGAATCGTTATTGTTATTTTTGCGAATCTGTTTACAGATGCTACCCACTCAATACTTGTATTAACAGCAATGTGTTTGATTTTCTATTAATAAAAATTTAATGGGTTTCTTTAATGAATTATATTACACCCACATGAAAGTCGAGTCACACCAGCTGGTATAATAATAATAAAAACATTATTTTCTACCTGAGAGTTTAATTTATTTTAAAATTTAAACAATCATATTTATATTGCATTTTATCACATTAATCATAACATTAATTTTGGCACCATAAAGGTGGGTGATCTTCATCAAAGATGATTATCATCAAACTTATATACACATTTGTATGAGACAGAACTTTTTCTTATAATAAAAAATGTATTCTCAAATAGTTATTTACATTAGAGTGTGGAAAGTAGGATTTTACGGCGCGATAGCAGCGCCGTAAAATCACTTTACACACGAAATTTGTATAATATTTTTTGGCCGACGATCATCATCAAAAGTAAAAAAGAACAAAATTATTTCTACTGATTTTAAGTAGGCCTGGCTGTTTAACCATTTTGACATACACCACCTAATATGTGTCAGTTTATTTGTTTAACTGACGTATAGATGGCGCCATCAATATCATCATCAATAAAAAAAATTAAATGCGCCCTTATTCTGTACATTATCGTGTCAAGTATGGTGTAAAGTAAATTTTTAAAATCAATTTATCGGATTTTATACTTAGTTTATTTTTAAAACGTTCCTAAATAGCAGATAAATTCAGCCACTACTTTACAGCATAGTAGTCGTACTTAACCGCATAGTAGCTGTACTTTACCGCATAGTAGCTGTACTTTACCGCATAGTAGCCGTACTTTACCGCATTGTGTGTAAAATAAGTTTCAAGACAAGTATGAACAATTGAAAAATGTGCTTTACAGTTCAGGAGGCCAAAAATAGTTTTACAGATGGGAAAATTTCTAGCTGAAATTTTTTTTCCCGTTTTTGAAGGGCTCCAAATTACCAAATTTTTCTTCTTCCCTAAAAATTTTTAAGAATAATTTTTTTTTTTTTTTTTTTTTTTTTTTTTTCTTTATTTTCATTTTCTTTATAAATTTTTTTTTTTTCCTTTTTATATTTTTCATTCATCAACCATCACAAACAAACATTTATCTTTTTTTAATTTACAAAACATATTCCCCCTCCCAAAAAATAACTCCCCCCATTATTCCATTGTAAATCAAAAAACTTGCTTATTTTATATTCGTTTTCAACGACTGACTGTATAAAGAATAGAATCATTTTTTATTTATCAAAAATGAATGGTTTTTCATTTCACATTATACACAAGCTTTATAAGAAATACGAACTACGTTTAAAATATTACATCACTTACCTCTTCACTTCATAATAATTATTTATTTAAATACTCATGAGCGATTAACAAAAGTACTCGCACCAAACCTGACAGAGAATAAGGTCCTTTGGTGGATTTACGATAAGCGATTCTTCTATTTTATTTTTGGGCGCCAGTCCACTTGTTACCTTCGTAGGGAAAAAGGTTCGGAAATGCAGACATTTGAAGACGTATCTATATCGTAATTTTTAAACCAGAAGGCTAAATGCTAATCGTCATGTAAATTTGTATACGATACGTATGGGAGGGAGTGAGAGAGAAAGAACGATTGATGAAAATATGTAGAAGTTTATTGATTGCAAGGAGTTACAAAGTAATAAAATGGAACATCTGTGGAACTACACCTTTTACTAGTGTGAACACCCTGTAAATGTATACAGGGTATCCAAACCAAAAAAAGGTTACGTAACAAATTACAATAAAACCGGATGGATTAAACAAAAGTCACTCCTTTAAAAATCTGAATAGCGAATAACGTACCTGATATTATTTATTTGGAAATTTCTTGCATCGTGGTATGTTTCAATTTTGAGTTTGTATTGTAGCGTTTGGATTATACAGGGTGATATAACAAAATAATTTTTGGTAATTACAAGTAATCTATGTGACAGTTACATAATTGGGAAGACGTGAATAAGATAATCCAGAGAAACTTTTAATCTATCAATCATCCTTTTAACAATGTTATTTTCGAAATGTGTGAAATAATTCTTTTCTTTAATCCTTCTGGTTTTGTAGTAATCAGCTCCTTAACTTTTTAGTTTGGACACTCTATACAGAGTTTTCAAACTTAAGTCTGCACTGTTGCTAACTTTGTTATTATTAGAGCTACAGGGTTGGTTGAATAGGCAAAATAGTAGCATTTGCTTCTCTCATCACTTTGGTCAAAACAGGATAAAATTGAACATCGCATTCGCGAGTTATGTCAATTTGTTCCATTTTCAAATGGGACACCCTGTATACAATATTCTCAATCGATAGGAAATTGAATACTGAACAAAAGTGTCCCATTATTTTTTATTCTAAAGTAAAAATTACAGAGCTAAAGTATAGGTATAAAATATAGGTATATAAAACGACTGTCGAGCAGTGTAAAGCGTGGTTCACATGTTTACAATTTAAGACTCAAAACGCATTTTTATACCGTTCGAGTATATAAAACTTTTCATTTATGTGCTTTATTCACATATTTAACAACTTAAAGTAGATGTTAGAATTTTAAATTCATTTTCAACAATTTTTCTTTTCTCTTGAAGTTTTAAATCTTATATTACGTGTTACAAACAAACGCTTGATCGCACAAACTGATTATGAAGTTGAAGAGAGAAGTATTTTGGAAAATATAAACAGAAAGCACTCCCGGTAGCCGCATTTGAGCTGTAACCATCGAAAAGTAAATACAGGGGCAAGTGAAATTTTGGATACAACGTCCGTTTGATGTGATTACGACTTTTCGCATGAAACTTTTTCATTCTTTGAAGTTTTATTTTAACTTTATTTATTTTAAACTTCGAAAACGTTTACTGAAAGTATATGATCAAAAAATTCAAATATATTGTTAGAAAATGTACTTAAAAAGAAAAAACGAATAAACCAGCCAGCAACATTGAACTGAAGTAAAAATCTGGTTTCGCTTCTCATTTCTTTGCAATCTTATCAGATTATTCTTGCATGACATTGGTTTTTCCAATTCTTCGGTAGACGTGCCTTTTACGTACCGCCCCATCTTCTCATTTTCGCTTTCAGCGGGAAATTATTCTACATACATGTGAACGGTGTTTAAATTGATATTTTTTAATTTAAAATAGTATTTGTGTTACTCATTTTTATTAATATGTTTTGTTTGTTTCAGGTAAGCGTTTTTTTACACATATAAATCATGTAAGTAGTTTTAAAGTATACATTCCATTTTCTTTAATAGTTATAAATCAAAATTTTAAATTTTAAGCTTTGTGAGAATTTATTCTCTCTTGATTACTTTTGTGCACGTAGACAATGGAAAAGAACGGAGAAATAAAATTATTACTAAAATTAAAAACGAATGTAAGTGATATTTTCTTTTTACATATAATTTATCGTTTGTTTATCACTTCTTTCCATATAATTTGATATTCCAATGCACAACATATTTTTAATACGGTTGAAGGGTCATAAATTTCACTCCCCACATTAAGCGGTAACGGCAAACATTATCGGAGAAATATTTGGAAAGTTTTTTTTAAATAACGTGAAGGTTTGTGAATGTAAACAGACTTTTTTCGAGATTTTTAGACGGCTGCTTCAGAAACTTTGAAGACAAAATTAATTTGTTTGTATTTTTTTTATTTATTATTCATTATTAAATTTCACTTTGGTTGGCTTTCCCATTCGAAAACGACGATGATTATTACATTAATTTCAATTTCATACTAAGTTTATTTCATTTGCAATACTTTGTGTAACTAATATTTTATTTCGCCATTGCAATTTTATTACACAAAACATTTAATTTGATACATGCTGAATTCGTTTAATGACAATGGAGTACTGGGAAAAATTGAAAGTGTAACTTAAATGTGTGATTTTATATATGCATATCTTTAACTTTTCGTTTCTTTATAGTTGAATATGTTGTAGTGTAATATGAAACACTCACGGTTTAAAGAAACGTCAAGATCAGAAAATACAAAATTGATTTATGCCATGCTCATACACGAAAGTTATGTCTCCATCGTAAGGGCGTACGTCGAATTCACAACTGTTCAATCCGTGTTTGTATTGTGTGTCCCACGGAAAGTTGAAATAAGCATTTACTATGTTAAACTCAAAATTTACGTATATCTTTTTCTGGCACAATTCCAATACAATATATCAATATTATTCAGACTTTTGTATATTTAATTTGCGCGCCTTTAGTTGTAATGGGAATATTTGTATGCCTAAAACCAACAAGTAGGTACATTCCACGTATACGTACAAGTTTTAAGACGGTTGGTAGGTCAGAAAAGACCATTTAGTGTGTTCGATTATGGGCTGTCAGACTACTTGTCCGAAAAAGTGTGAGCAGGCTTCCTAAATAGACTAAAAGTTGCACGTTTTAAAAATATTTTCGTACATACAAGGTGATTCAGAAAAACGTAGTCAACCAAAGTGTCCAAATCCTATTCTTATCTATTTTTACTTCTTCTTCTATTATATATCCTGGTGTTTCTTTTTCCCAATCCCAACGTCCATTTCCAGTATTTTAATTGTATCTTCTCCAGCTTTTCCCATTCTTTTTATCCCCATATTTCCGCTCCATACAATAATACACTACTTACCAACTTCTCAAACAAGCATTTTTTTCAATATTTTTGCAAAACCCTTTTCTCTATCCCTCATACCTGACTCAATACCTTGTTCCCTTCTGTTCTAATTCCCTTATATGCCTCTCGTCCTTATTATTATAACTAAAATTATACTGAAGATACTTGTTTTGCCTACTGTTTGTATTTCTTCATGCCCTCATAACCATATCTCTTTTATTGCTCTCCTTTTTTCTTTTAAACACCATAATATTAGTTTTTCCACATTTGCTTCAACCTTTTCTTCACTAAATATTTTCTCACTACCTCTATCATGCCTCTCATTTTCATTTTATTTTTGCAATTATAACAACATCATCCGCGTACGCTAAAACCTACACTTTTTTCTTCCTTATTACTATTCCTCCTGTTTGCTGTTTTTTGATCACTACATATATTGCAAATAGACTTGGACTTAATGCACACCCTGTCTAAGCCCCTTAGTTACCCAAAACTCTCTCCCTATCCTCCCTCTACTCTAGTTCTACAGGAATAGGGGTCAAGTGATACCTCGTTGATTCTCTATGCAGTGGTTTTTTTATTTTCAAATTCGGTCCACCCGTTGCGAAGATATTGAGTCTTAAAGTATCATTTATTAATGTCCCGAAAAATGATTGACTTCGACATAAACAACGTTCATTCGAATATAAAAACTTTGTTAGAGTCTTGCGTGGCTGATAAAATTAATTTAGAATGCAGTATTTACGAAAACATCAATACTTTTGCCCGTTGCCCGGGAAACAATGATTGTCAGAGAATGGCATGAAAAGTCACTTTATCATTTGTCTTCAGAGATAAAATGTCATTTGCTTTTTACCTATGAACTGAAGTAGATGGTGTAGGGTTCAAAAATCACCCCGAAACAATTAGCAATTTCCCGCAATCAAGTTCGAAAATAGAAATTGTTACGAAGTGGATTTTTCCTACTCTAAAAAGTTAACGAGCCACGCCGACCAATCAGAGAAGAGACCCCACTTTTACGCGCGTTATCAACACCGCCCAAACGTTTAAAAGCGAGAGCTCAGCATTAGAAGACACAGTTCTTGTCCTCTTGCGGAAGAGGAAAACAAGAACAGAATTTTTACCGGATCACGGTGCGAACACGAGTTTCGCCCGAGGTGACAATTAATTTAAACGACTCCTGGTGGAGGATTAGAAACCGCTTGCCGTTTAAATAAAAATAGTTCCGATATTCACCTGAAATCACCGCGAACCACCGCTCTGTATACCTGTAATTGATCCGTTTTGAACATCCTTATTAACGACATCCCCTTACCTGGTGTTACGTGCAGAATATGAATTCTATCCAAGTTAACTGTCTCTGGACACGAGTCCGACGAGTCGGTAAATGCTTCAATGCACTCCGATCCTATCCTACCTCCAGTTTGTTATAGCTTCGAGCCCGTGAATTGCCCTGTGTGTAACGAATATACAATCGTCCCCGTGACTCCTGTTTCCGTAATATTAATTGCTAAAGAATATTTCACGATAGATACAGACGAGCGTTAGATAAAGCTGGAAACGTTTCTAGTGCTTTCATCTACATAAAGCTTCGATGCGTCATCCTAGAACCACAGCTCCATATCAGTCCTGAACTATTGCCGTGGATAGACAACATCATCTCCGATTGTATGTTCCAACACACCGCCCGATTAACTTTTCTAGGTTAATAACCCGTACCTGTAAATACAAGAGTATTATCAACCGCTCCAGACATTAGTTGAATTGAAATTTAACTCACCGGATTTACTTGACACCTGCGTTATTATTAAATTCATTAATAATAACACGTTAAGTTTCAGCCGATTAACCAGGTTTGTTACAGCCAGAGAACTTATCGGAAGTGGATCGACTGCCGCTTAAATTCGCAGCCGTTGGATGTGGCTGTAATCCCGACCCGTTAGAGACCGTATTTAGTTCCTGTTAGAAGCCATTCCTTATTTCTGTTAGCAAACCGTTCTTAGTTTTCCGCTTTATTTTCCGTTTACCTTTGACCGCTTGCCGACCGAAGGTTACTTTTATTTTCGTTTACGAAGAACCGTTGTTTTTAGGTTGATTTTTATTGCATACCGTTTTCCTGTTTAATTTCTACGTTGACAAAGTAATGGTATTTATTTTGTAGAATTGGAATTGTGATTGTCAATGTTAAAGCCGCCGTTAGTGAATTAATTGTGTTTGTTTAAAATTTTGAATTGTTGATTAAAATACTCACACAAGTTATATTCGTAAACCGTTTATTGTAAACAATTGTTGTATATTATTGGCATCTAATTTTCTTAGGGTGCACAGAACCCGTTTGTTCGCAGAGCATTGAACACAGAGATACCGCTCTGTGTTACCGTACCAATACCTCCGCTGAGCAGAACCCGAGTAACGTTTACATACCGTACCGAACAGGGACGTTCTCCGCTGAGAGCACACCTGGGAGGAAATATTACATGACGCCGCCGAGCAGGGACGTGGTAACGTTCTCCGTGATACATACAAGATAGTTTACATACCGTGACCGAACAGAAAAACAAACAGCAACCCCGTACGTTTACAATACGCCGACGAAGAATTCAGTTGTGATTTTTGCTTTTCATTGTAATGGATCTCTACTAATAATCAGTCATTATAGTGTATTCAATTGCCGAAAGAGTTGAAATGGTGCGCCTTTTTTAAGAATCATGAAAACCCCGGGAAACTGCACGTTTATTCAATGACCTGCATCCCGATAGGTATGTTCACCATAAGTACGTGCTGGAGTTGCTACGCAAATTCCAACAAATAGGATCAGTGGGTAATGCAAAACAAAAATCCTCAACGTGAATTTCTGTGATGAATGAAACCGCAAGCCTGGAAGTAATCGGCCAATTAGTGCATATCCAGCGTTGAGTACACGAAAATTAGCTGGGACTACAAATTTAAAGAGAACGACAGTATGACGAATTCTGAAAATTCAAGTTCCATCCATATAAAATCAAGCTAGTTCACGAATTGAACGAGCACGATCATGATCGGCGCTAGGAATTTTGCGAAAAAATGTCCCAAAGAATTATTGACAACAGGCAATTTCTTTTCAACATTTGCTTTTCTGATGAAAGCTCTTTTTCCTAAATGGCACTGTCAACTCGTCATAATTGCCGCTTCTGGTCAGATGAGCCCATGAAATTCATACTCAGACTCCACAAAAGTCAATGTTTGGGCGGGTATTTTTGGTGATCAGATCATTGGACCAATCTTCATAGACAACAATTTGACAGGCAAACGATACTTGCGAATATTGGAGGACTTGGTATACCCTACACTAATTGACATTGTTGAAAACGATGAGAGATACTCGGAAGCAAATTTTTTTCTAAGAAATCGACGATGTTATAATTCAAATTTGCCCCCGAGAAAGAATTATCTCACAGCGTAAAATTTACATCATCCAAAAACGACGTCGTGCGCGCGCCACACTTAAAATTACCCCCATCCAACCGCTGCTCACTATTCCGCTCGAGATAAAGCCCCCTATATAAGCGCAAGCGCAATGCCAAAAAGACACTTCTACCTCTTCTTTTGAGTCCGACTTCCGATTAGACTTCTAACTCGACTTCTAATGCGACTATCCGACTTGAACCCCGTCAGCATTAGTGCTGAATCCCGAACATAAACCGCCTAACGCTAAGACCGCTGCAAATGCTGATTGAATTCGGTACGTGCTCGGCAACCATTAACTCTAAGACCGCTGCAAATGCTTATTGAATTCGGTACGTGCTCGGCAACTCGTAACCTAAGGACCGCTGCAAATGCTTATTGAATTCGGTTTGTGCTCGGCAACCACTAACTCTAAGACTACTGCAGATGCTGATTAAATTCGGTACAGGCACGGCACAAAACCTTATTGACCTCCAGAGAACCCCCTAAAAAACAATCACCTTTAAAACCCGAACAGCCGGAATCTACTTACCCCGAACCCGAAGCAATGTGGCTGATCTCTTCGGTAGCAGTTGCTTTCCTCCGACACCGTTTTATTCAGAACTAGCCGTTTTGTATCACTGACTCCTCGAGGGTAGCTAATCTATTCGATAACATTTCGTAGTAGGCGTGCTGATACACGTGGCCTTAGGCGAAGTATCACCCCCATAAAACCGTCGTCGGCCCCGAAAACCACACTTCGCATCCGTACACGGCTCGCTCGCTAAACAACACCGTATAAATACAACCACCAGATATCCTGGGCACGTTGAGAAGGACTTCCGTCGTTTGCCAAGCCCTAAGCCGCAATAATAAATGCCGTGGTGTATGGTAAAACAAGCGAGCGCCGTAGACAGCAGTGATAACCACTAACCTTAAAAGCGAGTGTGAACGACCGCCACCGATAAATAATAAACACTTACTTGTTTCAGTGAGACACCAGACCAGGCCTAAGCCGCCCGAATCAGCAACTCGAGTATTGGTTTAGCAAGAAATTCCTTTGCGTAAAACACGTGAAGATTCCACCGCCAACCGTAATAGTCTGGCACTACAGTCTGATTGACCGTGTCTCCGCTGCCGCTGTTCCGAACAAGACTCGCTCCACCTCATTATGCAGCTGCTGTTAGGGAGTTTTTAATTCAAACTTCCTCGGTCAATGGATAGCTCTAAGAGGTCCCGTAGAATGGCTAGCCAGATCTCCAGACCTCTCTTCTTTGGACTTCTTCGTGTGGGAGCATATAAAATCAAAAGTTTATGCTACTGAGTGCGGTTTGTTGGAAGAGTTACGTCAGCGCATTACTCTTGTATGCAGGGGAATAACTCCTGAGATGCTTGGCAACGTTAGGCAGAAATTTGAGCAAAATTTATACAATTGTATGGAAGTTGGTGGTGCTCAATTTGAACATTTACTGGATTAAAGTTTAATTTGTTTGTATTTTGGTTTGATGATTTTTGCATTCCTCGAAATACATTGGTGACATTTGAAAACTCTATATCTTCGCAACGGGTGGACCGAATTTGAAAAATAAAAAACCACTGTATAAAGAATCAAAAGCCCTTTTAACGATGTGTCACTTGACTTATTTATTTGAAAAAATTTGGGGATGACACCCCCGCTTCCGGGGGTGACGATCGAGGTTCAATTTTTTTGTCAAAAAGTGTCTCCCTCACAAACATATTTGACCTGTCTCAGGATTTTTTGTAGAAATTTTTCTTCAGCAGTTATGCCTCCTGGCTCGTTTTCAATGGCCCACCCTGTATATACTGTCCATTGTACCTCTGCCTTTAGGAAAGCCTGCCTGCCAATCTGGCATTAACTTCCTCGCTTCTATTTCCTTCTCTTAAAGCTTCCTAATATTTCTCCATATATTTTGCACCCCACATTTGTGAGACTTACCCCCTGTAGTTTTCAACTTACTGTTTATTCCTCTTTCATATGTTGGACATATTATCGCCTCTTTTCATTTTTCAGGTACTCCTCCTTTCCATATCTTTTCAAATACCTTACTTATTCTTTCTTTCATTTTATCACCAACATATTTCCACTGCTCCCCTTACGTTCCATCAGTACCTTTGGTCTTACCTATTTTCACCTTCCTTAATGCTTTCTCCAACTTCTTCTTTTGATACCTTTACATCTTGATTTTTCTTCTTCTTTCCTATCTCCTACAATTGTTGGCTTGTCCCTTTGTTCTTCTAATAATCTTCTGTAATTTTCTTCCCATTTTTCTCCATCTATCCCTTTTCTTGATTTTTTAAACCCCCCTCTTATCGGCTCCTCCCACTTAACTTTTTCCTCTTTCTATCTTTTCCTCCAACTCCTTTTGTAGCTTTTTTTCTCTGTTACACCCTTCTTTGAAACTTCTTTTTAACTTTTTGTATTATTCTAACTCTATCTTTCCTTTTTTCCATTTTCTTCTCCCTCTTCTCATCTCTTTTTTTTCTCAATCACCATTTCACCATTCTTTGCTGTTTTTCTAATATATGTGCCCTTTTCTTATACCTTTTATTTCCGTTGCATCATCCATTTTCTTCACAATCCTATTTATTTCTTCCTCAACTTCATAAGACATCTTTTCTTTTCTTATGTACTATTAGACATATAATTAATTGCGTTTATTTTTTAGGTAAAGAGATAATCAATATGTTACTGAAATTTTCAAAAATTTAAACCATTCATTGCGACAATGTGTTACTGGGTTCAGATTGAATATTTGCGGCCGTAACTTTAGTTTTTATTACATTTTTGCATTTATTTCGGTCTAGTGAAATTATATTTATAAAATGAAAATTTTCAAAGTTTAAGCAGCAAAAGGTACAAGTTGTAATTGCAAACATTTGTTATTTTGTAAACGTGTCATTGAATGAAACATTTTTTGTTTTAAACTTTATATTTCAAACAAAAAAAAATCGTAAACGAACCTAACTTTATTTTTTTGCGGTTTTAAATTTGACGATGTTAAAAATGCGATTTTTAACGCAATTACCATAGATTGGGACACATAGACCAAGTTGAAAGGTTTAAAATTTTACAATTCGTGAATAAAAGTTTTATAATATTGATCTTTTAGCAAATTCGGTTTACGAAGCTATTTTGCTTTTTTTCAAATCCAATACACGGGTTAATGTTTTGTTTATCAATTAGAGTTGACAATACGCTTCTGCGCTACTCTTATTACTCTAAGTACCACTAAGCACGAATAAAGCACAAGATGAAGAATAATATTTACTGTTCCTCCTAAAGTACACATATTATTTTTAAGGAAAGTAAGTGCAGAGTAACGTGATAATATTGACTTCCACTTCTAAATTAATTGAGTTCTTAAGGATACTTATCAAAAGCTTCGACTACCCTTCCAACACTCTCCTTGTTATTTGGATAAAGAAAGGCTTGCTAGAATGGATACCGCTGTATAAACAACCAACGTTAATACATTTTTCACAAGAGTATTAGAGCTGTCAAGATGGGAAACTCTAATACTTTGTGTAATTGAATGAAACCAGTGTGTTAAGTGAAATTCGCTTGCTTTTATAAAAAATGTTGTTAATTTTTTTATTTATTTATTTTGCTTTAAAGTTTCCTCCTTTACAAACCTTTTAAGAATATGTATTGATACAAAATAAATTACAATTTATACAATTAATTCTTAACAGTAATTGTAATGCTGGAAATAATAATGGGAGAAGAAAAATAATTACAAGTTTTAATGCTTATTAAACGATTATGTATACTATAATTTATTACTTATTTCTATAAATTAAACGCCAAATCAGTAAGTATATTTGGTGTGGATGATGAAGTTGTCTGTGTAATTTAAAGATCAAATGAAGTGCTTAGGGAATTTTGCGTTACCAACCATCATACTTAAACTATTTATAAACTAAGAAAAATGCCAACAGTTAACTGTAACGGCATGTGTGTGTTAAACTGCAAAGCGCCATCTAAGCGATAGCTTTAATGCTTGTAACACACGTTGCCGATCAACCAAGATAACTTGTACAGAAGCACACGCAACAAAAAGAACACCTGATGTAGCATTTCGCTCTTATTGTGAGCTCATCAGAGGTGTATACTTAAGTGCGGTATACGACTGTACAAGAAGAATTTTTATTTCCATATTAATTGTATTTACTTAATTACATAAGTAAAATGTGTGTCTTCCGACATCTCGTGTAAACATTGACACGTATGAATAGTATAAACTAAAAAAAAAAAGTGCAGTTATATTTGTGAGTTTTTCCAATAATTACTACATCTTGACCTAGTTTAAATATGTGTTTCTGCCTGGTGTCTTGCGATTTTGATCAGACTATAAATTTGTATCTATTGGAAGCACTTCCTTGACTAATAGTGGTTGTGTATGGTATTTTTAAAGAAAGTTCTTTCTGCTACTGAGGCATTTATTTAATTATTTTCGTTTTGTTACAAGGACTTGAAACGTCTGCCTGCACTGATGTGCTTAAGGGGGTAGATTAGGCATGTAGGAAAAGCATCGCTTTTTTGTCACTGTCTTCTATAGGGAGAATATCTAGCCCTAGAACTTTTTCCTTTTTTCTCGTGGGGTTCTTTCATCTTGTTCTAAAAGTTGGACTTGGGTTTTTGCTTTAAGGGGTTAGTTTTTTGTCATTTTTTGTTACCTACTACTGTTTAAAATCGTTTCTTTTTTGGTTCTTTTCAGTTTTTCCTTTGCTTCTTGCTTAGTATTCATTTTTTTAAATATTTTTACCTTTTGTCATTTCTTTTTTTTTACTGTTTGGTTTAGGGTTTGGGTGAGGTTACGATATGTAGGATGTTAATCCATTTTATATAACCCGGATCTTATCCACTATATTTCTCGTTATTTTTTTTTAATTCTGGAGCTGTAATTATAGGTTTATTGGGGTTTACTACTACCTTAATGATCATTGCCAGAATCTTTATCTCTCAATGATTGATGTCCCTTCTTAGACTTACTAGTTACTAAGTTAGTTTTTATTTACATGCACGTCCAAACGAAAGTGCGCGAAGTATGACATGCGATCCATTCCAGTGACGTATGATAAAATCGGGTTGGTTTGAAAAATATAAATCGTTGGTGTACGTTAAAAATACAAATAATTCTAAATAACTCATAAAATGACAACCCAATTATAGCGATTTTGGAATGACCTAACTAAAATAATTTTCTTTTGAGTGCAGGACGTCATCTTTGACGTAGGTATGTAATTCTTACAGCGCACGGCTTCTACCAATAGTTTACTTTAATTTTATACGTGAAAAATACAACCAATAGTAATCCAAGAGACTATTAAATATTTACTCTGACCATTGTAATCAAGTTGCCAAATGAAAAATTAATAATTTTATTTTGTTACATGAAAAACTTTTGACATTAAAAGTGAAGGTTTTAATTTGAACAAAGTTCATTAGGGTCGTTTGTGTGCTCACTTTTATTTTTCACGGTTATTTTATTATTTTAACGATGTTTTTGTGTAGGTATGTTTTTTTTCGAATAATGAAAATTAGAGAACGTGCTTGAATACGATGTATAATGTATATTACAATGCCACGTACAAAGAAGAAGAGAATTTACCCAATATTGCTTATAATCTCCCATTTTTATTCAGGAAATGATCTCGTACGGGTTTAAGCTGTTTCATTATTTTATCTCTTTAATTTTCCGATTGATTTTCACATTTTTTTTTATAAAACTTCTAAATTTGTTCGCTTTTCTTTATAATGACGTTGTTAATAATTGACGCATTTTTGACGTTATTTTTATAAGATGATTTTAATACAGAAGTTAAAAGTTACTTTTAAATTGTAATTTTTCCTGATATAATCATACCTACTATTTTATTCTCACTGTTTTCTTACAATGATTTTATTTCATTGCGTAATTTATTTATTTATTTATTCGTATGGTACATTATTTTCTATTTATGATTTGCAAGTGTTATGTGTAATACCCCGAAGATCAGTATAATTAACAATCTGTCTAATATATGCACATATAATTTTCTTTTAATTTAAGTTAACTTTGATAAAAATTAATGTCAAACATTTAAAATTTATCCGGAAACTACATGTTTTATCTAAAACATAGCAGTCTTTAAAACATACACTCTCTTCTGTAAATTTCCAGATTTAATGGAAATTATAGAAAAAAAAAGTAATCGTTAAAAATTATGGCAGCTTCCGTAAGACATCGTCACAATTAAAAAAAATATTTAAACATTTGTTTGTAGATTGCAAAAAAGTTATTCAATGTTTACTAGAATGACATTGTATAAGCGATCAGAAAAAATGTTTCTCACTGTGTGACAAAACCCTCACATTTGTTACTCTTCTTTTTTGTAAATGAAGTATCTTGAAAACAAATCGATAGATTTGAAATTCTGTATTCATTATATTTAGCGGTCATAAAGTTTTTAGATAGGGAGAGTGTGTAGGTTGAGACAGTTTTGGTATTTTATTTTTTTGTAAAAAAATTGGTAGTGTATATTTACTAATACGATTGTATTTTTGAAAGCTAGAGTCTTTTAATACTTAATTAAAAATTAGTTATCCTCTAAAAATAATTATTGAGCATAAACATTAATTATTAAAAAAAAGTCACTAAGTATCAACATACCCCAACAGTAAGTTGATACCATGGTCCGGGGATTGATAGTTTGTAGGAGAGCAATAAAAAAAGTGTACTAAGTCTTCAAAAACACTTTTATTTGTTATAAGTATACTAAGTGACATAGAAAGAAGAACACCCAGTAATAATGAATATTTTGTAAATTTTTTTGGGAATATATTTGTTTATATTACGATAAAAACGATCAGTTTTTCAGCCATATTGCCCTAGCGGTTGTTTTGTTAACCTCATTCAAAAACACTTACGATTAAGTAGCCCTAAAACAATGAATTAAGCATTTGTAAGTACAGTTGTCATTTAAGCGATTTAAATTGCATTTCAAAGACTTCTTTAATTCAATCACAATGCCTCCAGTGCGAAGACGCCATAATTTTCGGCAATTAAGCGAGTTTGATAGGGGTAGAATTGTGGGATTGCGTGAGGCTGGTTTGTCTATGAGAGATATAGCCGCTAGAACGCAACGGAGTTTAAACAATGTGGCAGTCTGTGTTTGGGCATGGAACCAAGAGGGCCGTACACGAAGAGCGAGAGGTACAGGACGTCGTCGAAGAACCACAGAACGCGAAGATCGCCGTCTTAGATTATTGGCTTTACGGGACCGCTTCTCTTCTACACGGGCGATTGCGGACCAGTGGTTTGAAGAACATGGAAGACCGATTGGGATGCGAACCGTTTATAGACGGATAAGAACCTTTGGGCTCTTTTCATACCGTCCCTTTTTGTGCTACCACTGACTCCAGAGCATCGACGTTATCGTCTAGCGTGGTGTAGAGAACGGGCAAATTGGGACCAAGAATGGAATTCAATTGTCGTTTAGTGATGAATTCAGATTCTGTTTGGGTATGCATGACGGTCGTGCAAGGGTGAGAAGACGGCGCGGTGAAAGACAAGATCCCCAATTTTCTGTGAATAGGCATGTGCACCACACAGTTGGAGTTATGGTATGGGGAGCTATTGCTATTGGAAGTAGGTCACCTTTGGTCTTCATTAGAGGTAACATGACCGCTGCCCGCTACATCCAGTACACCCCATATTGTACCTTATGTTCAGACCATTCCCAACAGCACATTCCAACAAGACAACGCACGACCTCATGTTGCTAGGGTTTCTTTGGCTCATTTTGAGGCCAATCAAATTGCTTTGTTGCCTTGGCCACCAAGATCTCCCGATCTTTCGCCCATCGAGCACGTCTGGGATATTATGGGAAGAAGATTACTCAATTTACCTCACCCTGCACAAACTCTAGCGGCTTTGCAGCATCAGTTACAGATAGCGTGGGATGAGATACCTCAAGAAGAAATCGATCACCTCATTAGAAGTATGCCCAGACGTGTTAATGAGTGCACAAGCACATCGTGGTGGAGCAACACATTATTAAGTTTTTTGAAGAAGTTCTAATAAATTCATTATTACTGGGTTGTTCTTTCTATGTCACTTAGTATATATAAAGCTAATCTAAATCGCTGAAGTCAATACGATAA
>JALBCR010001828.1:0-12703 GCA_030710515.1 Abscondita cerata
CTCATTGTACTTCGTTTCAGTTACGTATTGCATCAATTTTGTTTTACAAGCTCTTTAAATTTAGAAAGCTGTGTTACGACCGGCCCTGTAACGATACCATGCTGATGAGTTTGCCTGCATGGTGGTTTCTTTTTCTATAAAGCGACATTCATCAATCATTTACATCTAAATTTAAGCTAGAACCTGTTAAAAACAAATATAAATCCTGATTTTTTAAAAATATATAACTAACCAATTCTTTGTAAGTTTTTCTAAAGATTCTACTTCCATATTCAGGTCGGTAAAATATTGTTTAATGGATATTTTTCAGTAAGCTGTTGTTGCTCTCACCCAATCTTACAGAAAATGAAGCGCTTATTGGCATGTAATCAGATTTGCCTAAATCTAAATTTTGATAATAAATTGACACATTTCAGACCTATTTGATGAGGCTGTTTTATGTCGAACATTTCTTTTATACATTGGCATATCATTAAAAATTTCTTTTAAGGTGTTGTAAATTCTATATTAGCAATTTTATCAGTTTGTGCAATTTTCTTAAATCATTACCCATGTAGATTTTAAAAATCAGTTACTGACCTTTCAGTATGTTTTCGAACACATCCATCAATGTAAAACATTATAGCACACACATGATTACAGGTTTCACCCCAAACCAAGCCACACAAATCACAATGAGCACATAATATTTCACCAGTAGGTTCTGCAATTAACCATGACTTTGTACATTTTTTATTCAGTTGTTGAGAATGCTTAGTACCTAAAAGTAATATGTAACATTAATTTTATTTAGTAATATTTAACAGTAACATTCATACATTGCCTAAGACCACCATTCACATCAGCACATTTTTTTTCGTATATATATTTTGCCCATCACAAGTTGCTTGTTTATAACTTTCTAAACCTTTATAGGCTTTTAATTTCATCTTGAGTATAAGCACTTTTATTAAACAACAGGTAATTTACAATATCAGGGTACAAAATATTGGGATAGATTTACATTTTTAATTTACACACACCATATTATAAAAAAAAAAAAAAAAAAAAAAAAAACAAAAAATTAAAAAAAACAACAAAAATTCTCGGTGTCAAACAATATATTAATAATCAAAAAAAAAAAACTTCACCCCCCAATTCTTCATTTTATAGAAAAAACACACATAACACACACTCTTTTTACAAATTATTTACAAATTTGATTGTAAATTTTATTACTCCAAATTATTCCAAACACATCTTAAAGAGTTAACTTAAAATTACTTTAAACACGATTAACACTATTACGTACCGGATCTGAACTTGCGTGACGCGTTGTACAAATGGGGTTCAGGTTTTTGAGCTAAGCTTAAAGTTTAGTTCAAGTGAGCTTCACTTTAAGGCCAATTTTCATGATGGGGTGGCTAGTACGGTTCTAAGAAATCAAGGATTCTGATTGGTTGTTTTGTTTACGATCACGCCGAGGTGTTAAAATTTGAAGCGTGGCGTTGAAGATGAAAAATTTCAACTTTTACACCCGTAACACTTTGGCGCTTGCGTGTATTACATACTTAAGTATTTTGTGGAAAAAGTGCGCAAACGTTTGAGTAGTGCTTTTAACCTTAAAAATTCGAAACATGAATTTCAACGAAAACTTAATAAACTCTGTACGAGTACGTGAAGTTTATATAATTTGCGTTCACAACATTATAAAAATAATGTTGTTCGGATGGAGCTTTGGAGTGAAATAGCGCGAGAACTAAATTGTGAAGGTATACACATTGAAACATCTAATAAAGCAACTTTTAATTTATGAAATTTATAATTGCAGTTGATGTGTGTCAAACAAGATGGAAAAGCCTCAGGAGGAGGTATTGCGAAGAAATTCAAAAATTAGAAAAACACCTAGTGGTAGTGGTGTTTCTATTAGGAAACCATGGCCATATTTAGAAATAATGAATTTTCTAAATCCATTTGTAGAAAATCGACCGTAAGTAGTAATCGCATTTAGCATATTATTAACTAAGTTTCTATGCAAACATTTGTTTTAGAACTTCTTCTTCTTGCGCTTCAACCCCGACTCCAACAATATTACCATCAGCAAATCCTCCACAAACCAGCAGTGAAAGTAATTCACAGGACATAGGTATTATCACATTTGATTGTTGTACATGTGTATTTATGTAGTTATTCTTCAATTTCAGATGAACATTTTGACATTGACTCACTAACTTCATCACCATATGAAATAGGTAAGATAAAGATAATAACATAAAATTAAAATAAAGTAATAAGTATGTTTCGAATTTAGTGTACTCAGATGAACCTTTAAGCAGAGCATCTTCACCAGGAACATTGAATAGGGGTCAAGTACCAAAAACTCGTAAAACAGGTAAGTACACTTCTGTCAAGTACGATATTTATATTAATGTATTTTTTACAGATACTTCCGAGGCTCATAATATGCAATCGCGAAGAGGTAAATTAGGTAAGTATGCATTTATGTATATAACATAACATGTGAAATTTGTCATGTTTTAAGCTACTAACAAAAACTTGACAAAAATAATCGAGGAAGAATTGTTAAAAGATCAAGATGAGGTGGATTTGTTTTTATCGAGTTTGGCTCCTATGTTAAGAAGTTTCAGTCCTGCAACAAGGTTAGAAATTGAAATTCAATTTCATACCATTCTTTTAAACAAATTGCGAGAAAAATAATGTAACTTTATTGTTCATTAAAATAAAATATTTAAAAATGTTTATACTTATTACATTTTTACAATTTTAGTATAATTATGATTTATACTAATTCTGTCATATCGATTTTGCAAATATTCCATTGCCAGGAACTGCACCTTCTTCCAAAAAATATTTTGCTAAAGTTTCTCGAACTGCGTTTGCTTCCTGAGTGTAATTGTTTGAACTTTGTCTTCCTATATCCGAGATATGGTTCATATCTTGCCTCCATTCTCCTTCAATTATTTCACCGAATTCAAATCCTCTTTATCAACAAAACCAATAGGACAGTATTTTGTATTTTCTTTTTATTGCTTTTATTTTGCAGCCAGTTATGCAAACATGTTGTTGCTTTTACTATGTTTTCCACGTTGCTTATTTTTGCTATAATTGGCTTTCTTAAAATTCTCCAACGAGAAACTAGGATACCAAAGGTGTTTTCAATCATCCTTCTACACCGTGACAATCTATAATTATATATACGAACTCTTCCTGGTAACCTTTCTTTTCTTCCTGGATAGGGCCTCATCATATAATCCGTCAAAGGAAAGGCTTCATCCCCTACTAATAAAAATGGTATCTGTATGTTTGTATTGGGTATACAATCTGCTTCTGGAATATTTAAATCTTTATTTGTGATTTGTTCATAAAATTGAGTGTTCTTAAATATTCCTCCGTCACTCTGTCTACCTGATGCACCGATATCTACCATTGTAAATAAATAATTTGCATCACAAATTCCTAGTAGTACAATGCTGTGGTAATCTTTATAATTAAACAATTCTGATCCACTATTGTTAGGTGCTTGCATGGCAATATGTTTGCCGTCTATAGCACCAATGCAATTTGGGAAGTTCCACTTTCGATAAAAATCATAAGCGATTCTTCTCCAGTTTTTTTGAGTAAACTTTGGAAAAACCATCTCTTTTAAATCAGTCCAAATTGCTTCTGTAGTTTCCGCAATTATATTAGAAACAGTTGTTTTTCCTAATCGAAAACTGTAACTAAGTGTAGCAAGTGAATCCCCTGCAGCTAAATATCTATAATATACAGGAATACTATATATTATTATGTCTAACAAAAATTTTGAGACTTACCTCAAACATACAGACAGTCTTTGTCCTGGACTAATGGGATCTCTCACTACTGTCTGCTTTGTTATTCGAGGGCCTACTATTTGTAATAGTTCTTCAAAATTGGTTGGCAACATTCTCAAATAATTAAAATAGCTTTCATTGTCAGTAAGCCTCATTTCTTCAATTAAATTGTCATAATGTCCCTGTTCATGTCTGTTTTGAAAAATTGGTCTCACCCACCAACGCTTTGCTTTATATTTTTTATTTAGGTGTAGGTACAAGTACATCAAAACTAACCGGCGTTTGCGTGAAATCATTGTTTGACAATTGACACCTTAATTTAAGATAATGTTGATTAGTATGGTTAGGTTGTCTATTTCGATTCATCGATGTCACGCTGCGCACACTACCGATACACACCTCAATGAAAATAAAATACTTGATCGTACACACCGCACTTGCCAGACTTTCCACACCAGCCATGCCGTGATGAAAACGATACTTTATTGTCAGTTCAACCACAGATTAATGATGTGGTAACCCCACCACATCATTAATCTGTGGTTCAACAGTGATTCAACCAGTTTATAGGTTATCTATATTAAAAATGGAGCAATTAGTGGGTGTTTTAAGCGATGATGAAGATTTTTTGGAACTCATTCAACACGTAGTTCACCAAAGAACCCCAAAAACATATAAGAATAGGCCCAATTATATGGAGGTTTTGAATGATTTGGAGTTTTTTAGGCGATTCCGTTTGACAAAACGTGCTGTGCAATTTGTTACTGATAATATTCGCGATAGAATATCTTCAAAACGAACAGGTAAAAAGTCCTCTAAAAATGTATTAAAGAAATATATTGTTACATTTTAGAAATCATGCAGTTACACCTGAAGAAATGGTATTATTAACATTAAGGTTTTTGGCAACAGGAGCATTTCTGCAAGTCGTATCAGATTTTGTAGGCATTGATAGATCGACAGCTTCCCGAATTGTGCATAAAGTGTGCCGTGCAATAGCGGGGTTAAGTCAAGAATTTATTAAAATGCCGGAAGCTGAAGAAGATAAGCAATCAATTAGTAATGCTTTTATTTAATAAGTCGATTTCCTAAATGCATAGGTGCACTTGATTGTACACACGTTAAAATTTGTTCTCCAGGTGGGAATGAACCAGAAATATACAGAAACCGGAAAAAATTTTTTCATATAATGTGCAAGTTATTTCTGATGCAAGTATGAAAATCATGAACATTGTATGTCGGTGGCCTGGATCAACGCATGATTCAACCATTTTTAACAATTCATCTGTGCGGAGAAATTTTGAAAGAAATCTGTATGATGGGTATGTTCTAGTTGGAGATAGTGATTATGCAATAAAACCGTATTTATTAACCCCACTTTCAAATCCAACAACTCCTGCAGAAAACTTGTACAATGAAGCGCAAATTCGTACCCGGAATCCCGTAGAACGATGTTTTGGGATATGGAAAAGAAGATTCCCCATATTAGCAAATGGTATTCGTCTCAATCATACTAAAGTAGAAGCGATTGTAGTTGCATCCGCAGTACTGCATAATATTGCGTATATTTTGGGATCCGCGGTTCCTCCAATTAATGGAGAAGAAGAGTTGAATATAAATTTTGTAAATAATGTAAATATTAGAGATTTTAGGGATGTAAATGTAAACAATGTTGTTTGACACCAATTAATAAATTATTTTAATGATTTAATATAAGATGTATTAGAAATGTAAGAATAAAATAGTAATTTTTGTGTTAAATATTTATTTAAATACGTATCTATCAGTTACATATGTGTTGTTTTCTGCATATTGGCTTTTTGTAAAAGTAAGATTTCTAATCGAACCTGATGTTCAGCTTCCATAATCGCTACTTTACGGTGAGACTCTGTTTTCATCAATTCTAATTGTAAGTTATGTTTCTCGATCAAATGTTTCCGTTTTAATGAGTTTTCTTCTTTTAAAAACTGTTCTTTGGCATCTTCGATATACTGTTTTGCGGATGCCCATTGGCTGATTTTAGAAGTTATTTCAGCAACTTTATCTTTGTGCTTAGGAACTTCTGATGGAGGACGTCTCAATGCATTTGATTTTTTCTCTTCAGCATTGCCGGATTATATTTAACCCATGATGTCTCATTCTCTTGAACAGGCTGTTCCGATTCCTCCTGTACATGCTGAATCGATTCAGTTGGCTTAATATTTTCATTGTTGCAGTTTACTTCAACGGTCTCCACCGTTTCGAAGTTGACAAGATAATCATCGTCACTGAGACTGAATTGAGGTACTATTTCGACTGGATTTTCAGATTCGATGCCTAGTTCTATTTCATGAAAATACAATTGGTGAATAAAATTAACGTTGGTGGCGCTACGATAGCATTGTTTACATCCGCTGTAGTTGGGTACAGAAACAGCTGTGCATCTACGATTATATTAGATTTCATTTTTATAAAATAAAATCGAAATTATGAATCGAGTTAAATTAAGTAGCATATTTGAGTATGCAAACTGTTGTGCACAATCAAGAAGTGTTGTTGAAGGTGAAGAAATTCTAGCCTCCAAGCACATGGTTTTATGTGGACATTATCCACAAATTTTAGAAAACCAAATGGACAAGTGGCACATTTATGCATTGGTCTTACAAACCAGTGCTTTAACATCCCCTCCACACACAATTAAAGGGGAAATAAAAGCAGATTACACAATAGATTATTTTGTGTGTTCATGCAAAGCCGGAGCATCCGGATGTTGTAAACATGTATTGGCCGTACTTCTACACTGTAATAGGTAAGTTTTAAAGTGTTTTTATTTGACTGATAATAAAACTGTATTTATTTTAGAAATGATTTGAATTCCTTAGAAGTATTGTCTTCAACTGATACACATTGCGAGTGGAATAAACTAAAAGGAAGTTCATTGGAAAAATATAAGCCAACTCCTGTATCACAGTTTAGTTGCTGCTTTAAATCTAGAGATGTTCAGCCCTTGGTAATTGACAGTGATGCAATTTTACTACAATTGTTGGAGTGTGCTCCTAACTCGGCGTTAGCAAAGCATTCCATTGGTAGACATATACCATTATTAAAATCTTTTAGTGCAAGTGACGAATCGTTTTGTGTGATCCAACACCAATATCAGATAATATACACTCGTTATTTTATACATCAAAAACAACCACATAATGACCTTAATCAGTGACATTACAGTGAGTGACTTACATGAATGTTGTAGAACTTTTTATCGGACAAATATTGTTATGATCAATGAAAGAGAAATTTGTGAAAAACATTAACGGACAAAACTTTATGGCAACAGCAGCGACAATTTCGTGTCACTGGAAGCCGCTGTTACAGCCTATATACATATTCTGGTGACTGGCAAAAGAAGGCTGAAAAATATTTTGGCCAAAATCATTTGAAAATAAATTTACGAAGCATGGCAAACAATTTGAAGGGCATGCAAGAATTCAGTATTCTAAAGCTATGAATTGTGAAGTGTTTGAGTGTGGAATAGTAGTAAATGAACTGAATCCATGGTTAGGTTATTCTCCTGATGGAATTATTTTTAACAGTGATGGAAGTGTACACAAACTTATCGAAATTAAATGTCCTTTCGAAGGCAAAAATTTAAGTATTATGGATTTGCTACCAACCTGTAAATACCTATCGAATGATGAAAATTTCAATTTAAAACAAAAACATCAGTATTATGGCCAGATACAGTTAGGCATGGCATTACTAAATGTTGATCAGTGTGATTTCATAATTTATGCTAGTAGTGATAACTCTTTATTTGTGAAAACTATACATTTTGATTTTGATTATACTTATAAGATGCTGTCAAAGATAAAGTATAATTATTTTGAAAATATGTTACCAGTTGTCTGCCAACAACATAAACAACACAAGTAGAAATAAATGTTCAATTTAAAATAATGGCATTTTATTTTTAATATGAATTTGTACAATTACAACTAACATTTACAGAACCAGTGTTTATTAATGTTAATTAAATTTATCATCTCCTAGAATAGAGAGCCTAAATTCACAAGTCCACATACCGTTGTAAATGCATCATCAACAATGTTTATTAATGACCATTCTATCTTACTATTAAAAATTTGAATACTTTTATTCTTTGATTAGAACGTTCTATGTGAACTCGAGCACTCGCAATTTTTCTATTTAATAAAGCCTCTTTCTTAGTGAGTTGTTTATTGTTTTTAAAAAGGAGGTCGAACTAACTGGATGCCAGACTTTTACATGTTTCATCAATTAGAAAACCTTTATCAACCATGACTGCGTCTCCGTTTTCTAACATTGTTATAAGAGGACTTTGCTCAAAGATAGCTTTGTCTGAAGTTCTACCTCCATAACAATGGCTAATAAAACTAATATTTCCAGCTGGAGTAACACCAGTTAAGAATTTTAAAGTTAAGGTTGATTTATAGTGAGAATACAATCGAAGTCGACATGATAAACACTTTGGCTTCTGAACCGATACTTCTGTACAGTCTAATACGACTCTTACATTCTCAAAATCATTAAAACATTTTGGAATGTTTTTAAAATTTCGCATTTAGATGGCCAAGGAATTGCATTTTTAAAATTTTAGCTAAAATAGGTATAACAGACATAAAGATATTTTTACAAGTTACAGGGGTGATGTGAATAAACAAAAACTTAACAATTTAAAAGACAAATTTAACCTAAGCTTCATTAAAGTTAAAATTATGCGTTCTTTAACACTTAATTTGTGAATTCGCTTGTCATCAATTAGAGGTGTAATTAGTCTACACAGAGTATTTAATATAGCAAAAGTACGAACTCCAGTCAAGGAATTCAGTTTATTCTCATTAACAATTAATGAAGCAAATGAAACTGCTATATCTCCACTTGTAACCTGAATGCTTCGATTCATCATAGTACTTGACTGGCTTTCCTCCGGTACTTCACTTGCCATACTAGTGCTTGCTTCTTTATTGTTATGATGAGAATTTTCAATTGTCTTTATACTACTATTGTGTAACATTACTAAAGTATTTGCAATTTCCATTCTATCATTCTTTTCGTTTTCTTCGTTTATTAGTTTATTCAACCTTTTCACATACCTTTGTGTACGTTTATGTATAGGAGTTTGTGATGATATTGTGGCACTTCCATGAGATGGTTTTTCTGGTAAATTACAGGATGGTACAGCAGTTTTTTAATTTCCTTCGCTTTCTTTCTCCAGTACCTGTATTACCAAAAATGAATTAATTAGCCGAATATTACTACAATTAATTAATGTTCTTACTGCTTATAAAATCTTCTTTGGAGAAATGTTTCGAGCAAACTTTCATGTAATTTGTGATTTTTTTCCCATTAACAATTTGATTCCCCATGCCTTTCTACCATCTATCATTTCTTTAACCCCAAAATTGTTCATTATAGGAACTTTAGTTACACCTGGACTTGGAAAAGAATGAAAACTAACATCCAGAGTGTTTTTATACGTAGATCCGCACCCATAAACAGAACAAAATTGTTTACTACGTTTAGCACTATTTGCACTTGCCATTTTGTAAATTTGACCCAACTACAGCAGTTACACAAACTACCACCAGATGTCTCACTGCTAATTACGTTAGCGAATAAATAAATGCACTATTAGAAATACCTACACTTACGTTCAGCATCGTTAACAAATTCTGAAGAAAGACCTTCGATTCTTGCACCTAAAATCTCTCTAATAGAGTTGTCCGTATCAGTCCATTTCGTTTCAATTGGTGGACCTCCACCAGTTCCTTTTGCATAAACACTTTTCATGAGAAAATTTTTTAGTTCTTTTTTAATATTTTCATATTTTTTCTGCAGAACTTTATTATTTCTATAATTTTCGATGTTTCCACTAGCAGCATTAAATTCTTTCTCTATTTTAATCCAACAATTAGTTTTTCCGTCAAATTAATTGTGTCGGATAATTTACATTCAATCACTGATTGGTACTTCTTTACTAAATTTAATAGTACTGCTTCTTCCTTCTTACTAAAATTAGCAGATCTTTTTTCGCATCTCCATCCATTTTAGACTAAACTTTAACAAGTGCAAAATAAAACGATATGAATGAAACACAACTTTTCCCGCGTTTACAAAAGTTACGGTAAGTAAATTGTATCGATGCGCATGCCCGATCAATACCAACTTTGTAGTATTGCAGGTTTTGTTAAACCGACCCTCAAAGTCAAATGTACAACGTAACCCTTAAACGGGGTTCACATCTAGGCAGTTAAATGCAGCATCAAAAAATGCATAAGTACATGCATTTTTAATGCATGCAATTTAATTGCAAAGTCCTTCACACTTGTGCATTTTTCGAATTGTTCCTCAATTTTAGGGAAGGGATTTTATTATTTACCAACTGTTGCCAGTATTTATATTGGTAGAAGAGTATTTTCTTAACGTTTACGTTTACAAGGAAAGTGTTTGTTGCGAAATGGACATTGAAGAAGTAGCATTAGTGACCATAATTGCGGCTTCCGCATCCATATTACTGAGGAAACGCAGATGGTGGATAAGACCATGGATTAAAAGACGTGAAACAAACTCAGAAGGGAATATAAATTTGCTTCATACAGAACTGGCTGAATTAGATACAGAAAATTATCGGAACTTTATTCGAATGGATGAACAAACTTTTAATGAGTTATTAAAATTAGTGATACATGATATTGAAAAACAAAATACAAAATTTAGAAATTCTATTTCGGCTAGGGATCGACTAAGTATCACTCTACGATATTTAGCAACAGGAGAATCCTACAAAGTCTTTCCTTTTCATTTAGAGTAGGGCACTCCACAATATCACAAATTGTTCCGGAAGTGTGTATTGCAATTTATAGAAACCTAAAAGCAAAGAATTTAAAGGTAAGAATATTTACTTTGACTGACATGTTGCAGATACACCTATATTTTTTAGGTTCCCACAACCACTGCTGAATGGTTACAAATTGCTCATCAATTTGAAACGAAGTGGAATTTACCACACGTCTTGGGTGCATTGGACGGTAAACACTATACTTATAAAGGCTCCTACTAATCAGGATCTGCTTACTTCAATTACAAAGGAACACACAGTATTGTTCTATTAGGTTTAGTAGATGCTGACTATAAATTTCTATATATTGACATCGGGAGGAATGGACGAATATCTGATGGAGGAATATTCAAAAATAGTACCCTTGCTGCAGCCATGAAGGACAATAAATTAAATTTTCCTGAGGAATCGACATTAGCAAACGGAACAATGCCTGTTTCATATGTAATTGTAACTGATGCCGCTTTTCCACTTTCGCACAACATTTTAAAACCTTTTCCATTACGAAATATGACTGTGGAGCAACGGATATTTAATTATCGATTAAGTCGAGCAAGAAGGGTAGTGGAAAATGCGTTTGGCATTTTAACTAATAGATTTCTGTGTTGCTAAATACAGTAAATTTAGGTCCAGATAAAGCACGAACAATAACATTGGCATGTGTTGCTTTGCAATTTTTTGAGACATAAATCTTCTCACGTGTTTGAAATAGACAATAACATTGATAGGAAATAATTGCTTACGGTCTAAGCCAACAATCTGGTAATAGAGCGAATCAGTCAGCATTAAGATCTCGTGATGAATTTATGAGATATGTGAATGGAGCCGGTAGTAGATTAAGCAAAATGACAAATTTCATTAAAATTCTGTGTATTCGTTAAATACTTTAATTTTACATACACATCTCAAAATACATTACATTTATATAAAATTAAATTTAATATTGTGCATCAATAAATTGCGAAAAGATTACTTTTTTACTTTTACGGTATTAACATCTTCACTTTCCGTAATTCAGCAGCAATCATTCTGAAAATTAACAAATAATTATACTTTCTAAAACAGTTTGTACAATCATACTTTCCAAATAAATCAAACTCATCATCTTCACGCGGCATTTTATTTCTGTGTCTGTAACGTATCAAGAGCTGACTTCAATACAGATGTAACTGCTAAGGAGTTGTGTTGTTTGCTTTATGAGAACTATCACGGCTTCGGGTTGTGTGGATGACCCTGAAGGTTGTGTTGGCGTACTTGGATAAAACTATCTTGGTACTCTTCTACCGAACCCTCAAAAATTATACCTTCCATTTCTTCTGTATTTACGTCACTGACAGATTCCTGATTAAAACTATATGTTTTACGGACACTGACATACAGAAAAGGTACTTACAGTTTTCTAAATTTGTTTCACTTTCTACAACTGGGTCACCTTCGTGTAAAAACTGCAGTAAATCAAAACACCATAATTTTGAAATGTACGCTTCAGAGGATGCACCACTTGATAAATATTGTTGTAATAGAGCTGTTCTTTTGAATACTGTGTTTTAAAATATGGATCTTCTTTTTAATGTCATCTTCTGTAAGATTGAGGCACTCGTGGGGGTACTTTTCAATTAAATGAGTTTTAATAAATATTATTGCTTCCATCCGTTTTATTTTATTTTTGTAGTCCGAACTCGTGGTATAAAGTAAACATTGGGATTCGTAGGGGCTATCAAATCTTTTTACAATTTCACGCGTCCAACCGAATGCACGATTTTGTTTAGGCATTATTAATAATATTTCAGAAACCAAAACAAATTTTAACGTTAACCACAATCAACAAAACAAACCTGTCCACCAAATGATTGTTGCAACCTTAACACTGATATTGGTAACGTTAAAGTTAATAAAACAATAGAAATGCCTCAAAACTGCACAGAAAATAGAACATGCTCTAACTCCTTATTCGTTTGCACTGGTTCTGATTAATGTTACCGTTAACTAACTAGTAGTTAAATGGCGAGCAATAATCAACCGTGAAGTACAACAT
>JALBCR010001829.1:0-46829 GCA_030710515.1 Abscondita cerata
ATCAGTATTACTTCGTTCAGTTACGTATTGCTATGGGACCTTGTAGGAGGAAGTGGTGGTATTTTTAAGGAAACACCGTGGTCATTATTTAGCCGACGTTTCCAATTGCCTAAGGTAATCCTTCTCGTAGCATCTAATGAGTTTAATTTTAAATCAGAGAACGTGAGGCTAAGTAAAGACCACGATTGTTTCATGAAAAGCCTGCACCATTTTCCTCCTAATAGAAGGTCATATAAGATGTAAAAAATCATGTTAAGAAGATTTGGCCTAAGAAAACAGATTCTTTGTAAGCCACATTCACCGAAAGTGACATTTTGACGTAAAGATTTAAAACTGAACTCTCATGACAATGATTATTTATTGTATTTGGTGAAGAAATTTAAACTTTGGATTTTCACTATCCAACAAAGAGAATGTTTTTCAGGACCGGTGTAAAAATAATTATTATTAGAGAGTTTCAGTTTCAAAAGGTTATGCACGCTTTGTTTACAATAAAAATATAACATTCTCTCAATGTTTCCAGTTTCGCGTCATTATGATAATCGTCACAGATAGGTGATAGCGAAGGAAGAATCTGGCGATTCAAGTGGTAACGCCACCAGCAACTCTCCTGGGAAAGTGTACCCAACATTGCGAGAAGCCGGAACTTCCTTAGGCGAGACCAAATCCATTCTCGCTTGTTCAGGGCAAGACGACGTTAAGCGGGAAGAAGGATATAACAGCTCTTGTAGATGTTTTTAAAACAACAAACTTATGCAATTAGATGGAAGTGCTTAGCAATCCCAAATATTAGCATAACGTCATCGTTGTAGCTGTAAGAAACATTTTAAAAAGTTTGTAGTATGGAGCAAAGGTTTACTTGCGGCAACGGATACGAGACTCTACAAATGCAGGTTTTGTTGCCTCTTGTATGTAATTGCCCATGTTTTTCATCTTGCGTTCATAAATACTCCAATAGAATCTCCAACATTTACAGAGGGTTTGCTTTGAACAGATTTTTAAAAATCAATTCTTTAAAAATGATTTACTATCCGATGGATTATAACTTGTTCTATACTTCTGTAATCATGAGCGATTGGATTACGAGCCTGATGAGAAGCGAGATTGGAGATGCAAATTCTGGACATTTTTAGTGGATTAGTGACTTCTCCAGACGCGCGTTTGTGAATACTGGAGGGTCATGAAAAAGCTTGCATCTTCCCAGAACGTGTACTAGGACCATAGATAATGCTGGAATATGGATGCCTAAGATGACCCAGAAAGATTAGGTAAATAGGGTTTCAAAGACGATGAAAGATTATAGAAGTAATGCATTGTCTTAACCAAGGATAATTGGTTCAATATATTCAAAATTTGTATGTGGCAATGCCTTAGGTAACCGATGCGTACAGCTCCTACCCTCACTTCCAAAACAAACTTCAGGCATTTTGAATTTTTGTACTCTATTTACCGCTCCCCCTTATTCATTTACAAGTCCATAGACCGTTGCGGTAGAAACAACTAGTTATTGCTTTCCAAGCAAGTACGTTTTTTAAGATACGACAACTTTTTGTCGACATCGCCGATCGGGACAATTGACTGTCAAGAAAGCCATCCATCGGGACATGATCTTTAAAAAACAACGGACCGATAAGAAGACTGTCGGCGGAACTCTGTTTTAAATAAGTTTTTTATTTTCACATGGTAAGTATGAGACTGTGGAGTTAAGCAGAAACCTACAGTTTTTGACACTGCCTTTTTCGAATTTTCCGATTAAGTAGAGAAGGTTAGTAAAACGTTCCGTCTAGAAGCCGACCGTCCGTCCGAATATAAATAAAGATATCTAAAGATCCGCTGAGTTAAAGTGAAACTTGGCATGCGTGTTATAACTAAAACCAAAAATCTGATAAAACTTTTTGTGACGCAATCCGCCAGACCGAAAAGGCACTTAACCTACATAGAGTTTTCAATTTCTGCAATTGACAGAATGTTTATAATGTTACACAAAGCTGAAGTATTTATAATGTAATCATACACAACCTACCAATTTCCGTGATATTAGTAAGTATTGTTTTAAGAGTATATTGTCAAAAATATTTATACAAAAAAGTTATGTAGGAATACCGTTATTTGTCCAACAAGTAAGGGGAAAGCGATTCTTTTCCCCTCGTTTTTCTACGGACATTTCCCAGAAAACAACCTAATGAAAGAAGTTATTGTGAACGTAACTTATTGTTACAGAATTTGGTCACATTTTCGTACGTAAAAGCAAAACTTGATAATAGGTGGGTCCCAATAGTCTCGCTACAGTATTCTGTGGTATCGGTATGGTCTCAATCTGTCATAGCGCAGCCGCGTAATTCTAACCAATAAATGTAGGGTTAGCAATTTTTAAAGTCGAAATATAAGATATTAAACTAAACAAACCTGTTTGAATACTAAATTAAATTGTTTAACTAAAGGCGCATTTTTTGTAGCACGACATTATTTTCCTCGCTAGTGAGGAAAAACCAGTAGAGAAAACGTCCGTTTTCTAAGTATATCGTGGAAAAAAAATATTTTAAATTTTAATATCTACAACTTTTAAGCTTGAACATTTTTCCTGATAATTATCTTTTCTTTTAATTTTTCAAGAAACATTTTCAAAGCACCTTCTAGCAGGTCATCAACGTCCTTCAAATTAAGAAAATATAGACACGCCCATAACCCCGTTAGAAGGCTAGTAGAAATTTTTCCAAACCTGTAATTACGTCATATAATGCAAATGTAAATGATTTCAACATAAACTTTCCTGTTTTGATTGTTTAAATGATTGATGAGATGATGAATTACAACGGACTCTACGTTTTAACTAAACATTGAGTACATTTGAAATTGAATAATTATTTAATCTAGGTTGTTATGAATATAAGCATAAGCTTTTAAAATTATACCATGTCAACATTGCTGAGGAAGATAGCACTACCCGATTCTGTTTCAGAAAATCGCGTTGAAAGTCCAATTACCCAACAACTTCTACAACTTTTTTTTTCTACAACTTCCGGTTAAATCCAAAATTACGAAAGTACTCATGGCCTATCAATCCCTCTTTAACGTAACACCTTGCGCAAGGAAACAGCAACAGTCACTCCCTTGCGATATCAGTTATAAATTGCAACTTTAGGTGCACATTACCACTACTACATACTTCACTTACAATTTCTAATTCAGTGGAAGGTTCTCTACTATAACCGTTACCCAATGTCGCCTGTAAATATAAATATTTTAGACCAGTCAGTGTTTTACCCGTTAGTTGTAGTTATTTAAGTACCTAATCCAACTCAAAGAGTAATAATCAATCCAAAGGAATCTGTCTCTCAAAATTACAAAAGGTGTACCTCAGGGATCAATTTTGGGACCAGTTCTATTTACACTATATTAGTGACTTTGTAGAGTTTATATGCTAATGATACTCAAAGATATTGGGCAAATTATCCTAATTGTGTTAATGAAACAGTAAACAACATTAATGCCGATTTGGACAATTTGTTTTAAATATCTCGCAGACATGCCTTAAAATTAAACCAGTTAAAGTCGTGTGCATCAGTACTACCGCAGTTACTAAAATTGCAGATATCAAAATTGATAATACAGTTATATCTTTTGTTAACACTGCAAGCAATTTAGGATTGATTTTTGACAAATCTTCAAAGTTCAAACTATATATTTAGCCCAATCAATATACACATTTGGGTCGAATAAAATGAAGAAATCGATGAAATTCTGAAATTCGGTAGTTGAAAACGATTAAAAAACTTTTTCCAAGTGATATGACCTGTTATTAAAAAAATGCAAATTTTTACAATTTTTAACTTCTTTAAATAAAAAAATTTGAAAAATTGAACAAAAGATGTAGTTTCAGATCTTAGGGTTCTTTTCATATTTCAATTATTCACTGTGTGATTAGTAATATCAGATAGAAATATAATATTCAAAATTACTAAGTGACATTATTTATTATGGAAATTCTATTTTTAGTGAATAATATATTTAAAAAATTTGCAGTATTTTATTTTCCATAGCTAAAATTAACTTTGAAATTAGGTTTTGTACGTTTATATTATTTCTACAAATTTTTGCTCATAATTATTTTAATAATTAATAAAATTACTATTCAGACTTTTTTTATAATACCTAGTTTTCATCTTATTAAAACAAAATCGGTCTCGTTTTGCAATGGGGGAAAATATCAATCTTTTAATTTCGAATTTTTTAACACTTCGTTGAAACGTAAAAATTTTGAGTTTTAATTACATATAATTTGAACAATATTTGACATAATTCTATAAAAATTCAACAGAACATACTTCAAACTCTATATGTTTGAATAGTTATTTTGTGTTACAAATTTTTTTATTAAATTTAAATGGTACATTATTTTCATGCTAGGGGTGCATAAAAGGCGTATTTATTTTAATAAAATGTAAATAGTTCTTTTTCGGGATAAAATAAATTCTTAAACAAACAAATATTTCTAGTAGAGATCACATATAGTGAGGACGTAACCAATGTTACTTATATATGTAATAGGGCATTGAAAAGTGAGGTAAAAAGGAGGTGGCAATGCTGCTAGAATGGCACAGAAAAAAACCGCCGCTGCGTTGGACTTATATAGTGTTAGTTGAATTTGCCGCGCATGTTGCGATTTTTTCATAGGATGGATTGATTAATTCACGAAAAGTTTCTAAGATTACGAGCGGACATTTTGCTACTTTCTTCTATTGGTGTTTTTGGCGTGCTTCGTGAAGCTAAATTTTACACGTAAATTATTAATGTGCTTCAATAATTCCAAGTTAAATTGGTGTGTAAATGTAAATCCGACCGCATTCGCCGTAAGTACTTTTCCATTTCTTTTGTTGTCTCGTGGTAGTGTTAATTCTAATTACGACGTATGCTTTAACACGTATCTTGACCTCATACTATACTCGTGTATTACAATCTGGATAATTCCTGGGGTGCTGGAATGGCTATTTAAGAATCCTTCGTTATATAACTTGACGATTACCACGGTTTCGCCTACATTTAAGCTGCCAACGGGCGATGAAGTTAACAGACTGAGAGGTCGTTTACGCTGCATACTTGCTGCTTCGACGGAACATATCTGCCTTCCGTCCTTCGTCATTTTCTCCTAAAAATCCTGGGGCTACCTATCTTCTAAAGCTGTCAAATACTGTCGCTAGCAAAAACCTTCCTTCTCGAAACTGCATACTACAGAATACAGCTAAGTTTAATGTTTAAGAAACATTAAATGTGTTTGAATCCTACCGTATAAATAAACTTTTATTCGGGATAGACTCCACCACCGACGTTCGGTTTTGTTTTTAACTAGCTCCATACGAGCTTAAGCTCTTTAGATAAAGTGGGTGAAGCTAAAACAAAAGGTCTTTTGGGTTGGCGGAAGCTACTTATCGTGCTATTCCGAGTTTAAGTTAGTTTTAAGTCACCGTGTGTAAGTGACGTGTGTATGTCAAGTTTTCTTAGTAACTAATCCTTAATTGGAACTCTAACTTTAATTTGGGTGTAACAAACGAAAAGCAACTGATTTCGACACATTGACTGCAAGCTTTAATTAAATTGTTGTTGATAACGCCCGTAAATCTTATGCGACAGTCTCTTACTTCTCACATATTCTCCTAGTACTGCAAGTTTTATTTGCTACATTTAATTGTCTATTTGTCTCTCTGATTCCTATTCAATTCCTGTTGGTCGGTTTTATTCCTTTCTATTACCCAGCAGGTGGTGCATCGTTAGGCAGCAGTCTATTTCTTTACAGTTCCTCAAGGACCTCCCCAACTCACCGACTAAGCCGGACATTACTGTGCTAACTGCTAAAAATACTGGATCCTCCACGAATTTAGTACGCTACTTTGAGCCAAATAGCATTGTTTTCTCTCTAGGCTGTATCGCTAGAGCCGTCGCTTTCTTTGATTATTACTTGTGAACTACAACAGTTACAATAGATAAAATGATGTTAAAGTTATGTTAATCATCTAAATAAAAACACATAGGCAAGTTAATCTATTTTGTACACATTTCTAACATAAAAAGTTTGTATAATCTAACCACAAATATTTAAAAAAAAAGAGAAAAATTATTTAACATTTAAGTAACAGTTTCTCCTTGAAATAAAGTTGAAATAAGGTAGAATGACCTAAAAACATCGTTATTTCATACCTAGGTTTTCTGTTAATAAATTAGTGTAAATATGTTTAAACAAATTATTTTAAGGACAATTACATTGTGACAATTTATATTTGTCTATACGGATTGGCACAGTTTTGCTTGAGATTTAGTAGGTATATCTCTGTTAAAAAAAAATTTCCAACAAACAATGCAGCACGAAACTTAAGTTACAACTTCTGGCTGAAAACATTGGCTTATAAGTATAAATCTGTTACAAAAAAGCGTCCAGTGGACTGGAAAAAAGATAGAAACCGAAAAGAAAAAAAACTTCTTTTTTAAGTCGTTCTGTCGGCTTTGAAGAGCAATAACTTTTTTCTCGCTAAACGCACAATTTTTTGTTGTATAACATTGTTGAAAATATAACTCAAAACGAATCCAAAGACACCTACCTTTTCTTGTTATATGAATGTTGATATTTGTTTTAATCAATTTAAGTTGTTTTCATGGGATCGCGGGTAAACGGTGTTGGTTGGTACGTTACAATTATTACAATTTTTTTCTTTAGAAAATTACATGTTTTCATGGGATTGGAGGTACACGGTGTTTGTTGGTAGGTTACAGTTATTACAATTTCTTTCTTTAAAAAAATTACTTTCATATAACAAGGAAATGTACCGGACCCCCTTTGCTTAAATCCAACCCAATATCACACAACTTTCGCTTAAACAAGTTTGAGTTGCGCTGATCTTACGTGACCAATATTTAAACATGCGTTTAATCCCACAAAAATATAGAAGAAAAGTTATTGGAAATGTTATTACCTATAACTTTTATCTAAATTTTTTCTAAAACGGATGGTTTTGAACAGTATTCTCGTAGGTATAATTCTCAAATCAGTTTTGCGCACTTTCTAAAAATATTGTTGAACAAAATATTTTATATTGATGCGATGTGGAATTATTCATAAAAATACTTGTTTACTTATATGTTTCATAATAAAAACAAGCGTTTACCGTAGAACTCCACATCCCCCATTTAAGCGAAAATAATATTGCGTTTTAGAAAAAAATGGTTCAAACAAAAGCTATAGACAATACAATTTTCAACAACATTTCTTCTTCAACTTTTTTTGAAAAATGGAGATGTTGTTACAATAATAAGTGTTACGTGATTATTATATCTCAGTAATTACTTATTGGATCAAAAATAACTTAAACAAAAGTTATGTATAATTAAATTATAAACAACTTTTATTTGAAACAAAAATGTGTAAAATGAATATTTGTTTAAATATTTTAAAAATTCGAAAATCTGTGTGGGTTAACAGCCCTTTTGGCTACATAGATTATGGTAAAAATTTAATCAGATCTTCGGAATTATAAATAAGGTCTTTGTACAAATTTCATAAAAATCGGTTTTCTAAGAATCTGTTTTACATACGGACGGCCTTCGGACATAAAATTTTTTTGCTTCATTATAACGTACTAACTCTAATTTGTCAGAAAAAGTGAAAAAAAGGGATGTTAAAATTTTCGGTTTGGAAACCGTCACATAACAAAATATTTTAAGTTAAAAACATTACAATTTTAAATTGGAGTAATTTAAAGCTGGATCAAGTATTGAAACTTTTCACAAATTTCTAAAAACTTAAGCATACATCGAAATTGCAATGGTGTTTACTGATAAACGAATCAAACACTTAATTATAAATTTTTTTGATAATTTTATCTTTAACAGTACTTAATTCATAATGTAGACTAATTTATAAAAATGAGAAAAATCTAACAAACTCATTCAAAAAATAAATGTAATTTTAATTGCATTTTTTTCAAGTAACAATCGAACTTAATTTTTGTATTTGTAGGTACGTGAATTAAGCGTATTTTATACATTTGTATTCGTACTCACGCAATCTTGTATTTTGTCACAGTAGATGCCATATAGTGCAGTTTCATTAATAATCCCAAACTTATCTTGCTGTACACGATATAGTTTCGGTAGTAACAATAAGAGGGGTAATAAGATTAAACATTTCTTATCATATGTTTAACCATTATTCAACGTAATGCTGCATTGCAGATATGTATAGATTCTATGTTTGTGGAAATGCTGAAAAGTTAGTACCGCGAGTTTCGTAAAATACAGCTGCTTTAAAATAGATTCTTACAACTTTTAGAAAGTTTAAAAGTTTTGCTTGTTTTTAAGTTGTTGAAATTCTTTTGAAAGCTTTAGCGTTTGCAATAATCTATAAACTGCAATTGTGTTTGAATTGTTGTGACGAAAATTGCTGCAGGCTCATAAAACAGATATAAGTCAAAAACAATAATAATTTTTTTCAATATTTGGAAAACTTTCAATACATTTTATTGTTATTTGGACATTGTACGTAATAGGGCAAGTTCGCATAACAAAACTCTCCTATATATGTCACATTCAGGATAATATAATATTATGACATCAACAGATGGGACCGATTTCGGACATCTACAGGACGTCATGCACATATGACGATATCTCTTGAATGTTACATCAGCTACTCTACAAATTGTCACAAACAAATAACAAAATTTCCAGATTTAAATTTACTATGAATTTGTCATTTCTAGTATATTACCTCCGTACTGGCAGAAATTTTTATTAAAAATATTTCATCAACATAAACATGAATTATACTTAACCGTAATTATTAGGTGGTTTTTTAGTTATAAAAGTTTGTCTGCGGTTTTACTGACGGCTGGTGAGAACGTTACTTTAAGGTCAAAGTCAAGATCTTTTTTGTATGCAAACTGGAAGGTCTGAAAGTTATAGATTTATACATAATGCAATGCAAAAAAGCCCGATAAATCGGTTTTAAAACTTTTTCCCATACGTGGTTATGTAATTTGAAAACTATCACATATCTATACATGATTCAAAATTTTTTCCACAAATAAATCCAGAAAGTTTTAGGATTGTACGCATATCAACGCAAAAAATGTGTGTGGTTATAGATAATAATAATTCCAATAAATTGTTGTAAAATTTTACGTTAAAACTTTTATTTTTTTACGTCTCTTTGAGATTTTGTCGGTTCGCGCTGTTCAGCATGTAAAGAGAAATATCTTTGTGTACGAGTATTTGTAATATGCATATCTCGAGGATTTCTCCTTGTAGACCTAACGTGAACATGTTTTTGCAATTAGCTATTTACGAAGTGTGCTTGTTAAAATGGATGCATGCATTTCTTTTATAACATACGTACTTCGTCAAACACTTTATTTCTAAACGGCATCCTACATTGTTATAAATAATATACGCAGAAAACCTTTGTTGTGCAAAAAAGTACGTTTCTTATTGTCGTATGTAAATTTTTAATTGAAAATTATTCTCAACCGATTTTTAATAAAATGTTTGTATGTTTTTTAGAACAATTTTCAGAACAAAAAGCGAATAAAATCGTTTTTTTATTTCGCTTTGTTTCCGTATTATACACGATACGGAAATAGAAGCTCTTTCCGCATACTGTTTTAGGGATTTTATAAATTTTAGTGTATAACCAAATAATTTACAGTTTTAATGTTAACGTAAGAAAATTAAGTGAGGTTTTGTTTGGTTATTTCTTATTAAGTAGATTTATATTCAAAGAAAATTTAATGTTAATTTTGAAACAAAACTTAACAAACAATATTCTTCCATCGACCGCGCATTGTAAACAAATTGATTTTAGTATAGGAACGAACATACATATTGCCGTTTTATCTTCAATCAACTACAACATGAGGAATAAATAAAAAATCTATCGTAATTTGTAGCAAAGCAAATTTTAATAATAACAAATCGACATTAATCTACAATTGTAATAAATCTTGAATTTGTTCAGTGATTTTTAAGACATTTTTGTACTGTATGCAACATTCCAATGACAACGTTTAATAACATGTTAAGGGTGTTCAGGGTCATCTATTTTACAAACTATTCTCTCACGTAGTTCATCAATATTATTTACTCATTGTTCAAAAGTTAGATTCTTTAAGTAAGGCTGTAAGAAAAAAACAAACTAAAAAGTCAACATTCCGACTTCTGAAAAGATCTTTGGAGGAGAAGCGGAACCACTTTAACAAAATGTTTTTTGTAAACTCTACATGCACGTGTTTGTGAAATTATAGAACGGTAAATGTAAAACCAAACTTCATCGATAAGGAGTCTTAAGCAAATATGTCTCTGATAAAAGTGTTGCAAAGCCATTGACAGTATTGAATATGTGCAGGATAATTGTCTCAATGTTGGTAAACTGTTTGCACACAGTAAGGATATAAACATCTTTCTTTCGGTATGATGCGACAGTTATATGGAAAGTTCAACTTGTTCGAGATGTGCTTAAGTTACATCCATGATATATCAAACATTGTCAAATGCTTTTTGGTGTTGTCTTTGTAGGTGGACCATTATATTGATTAAGCAACCAACCAATCGTTCCCTACAAAAAAATTTAGTCTTCTTGTTTTACTGTGATGAAAACTATTTTATTTCGACAAAACAATCGAAATTGAGTAATTTATCTCCATCAACTTGGTGAGCTTATATTAAAATACTGTTGGCAATAAAAAGACAAAGCTCTCACAAAAAGTAGAAAGATGAAGTTAGGTTAAATGGTTTAGACAATGTTATGTTTGAAATAATAACACTATTCTGGACTTCCATTGTCTATATTTTATTTTAATAGAATAAACACAACGTTTCAATTGCTATTAAATCTGCAATCGTCTTCAGGTGAATACTAACAAACTTAAAGACTACTGTAACTTATATACTAATACAGGAAGGTTAGTGAAACGATCAAGTGTATAAAGTTAATGAAGGGCGACGTTTACCGTAAACTAAGATTAGTCAGGCGTCTAATTAAGGGTTTCCACACATTGTTAATCTCTACGCTGGGTTGACTAAAACACATTCTTGTTGTTTTCGATAAACGCTGCTTCTTTAAATTTTTCTTCCTTGTACCAGTGCTCTTCTCGGTGTATAATTCTTGCCTCCAACCATTTCAGTTTGTGATGTTTTTCCCAGGAGTGTTGGGCAATGCCGGATTTCAAAGTCTCTCCTCTCTGCGTATGGGTTTATGTTCCTTCAACCTGATATCTAGGGTCTTTTGGTTTCCCCTACATATGACTGGCCGCATTCACATGGGACTTCGTAGATGCAATTTTGGAGTCACGACTGTTGTCTGGTCTAGTTTTGGAGATCATGCTACCAATAGTTCTTGATGATCTGAATACCGTGTTAATGTCATAATTTCTTCCTATCCGTTTTATTTTCTCAGATAATCCTTTGACATATAGAATGCTGAGTAGTGTTTTGGGTTTCTCTTCGGTCATGGCTGGTTGGTTCTTAGAGAGTTGTAGAGCAGTTTCTACCGCGCGTTTCGGCGTTAACCATTTGTGTCTCTTCTGATATTCTTGATTTCTTCTTGTAGTCCTACCTCTGTATTACATAGTCTGTGAGCTCTGTCGACTAAAGATTTAATAATCCCTTTCTTTTTTGTTCCACTGTGATTGGAGTCAATAATTCAGATAGTGGCCGGTATGAGTTGGCTTTCTGTAAACTGATGTCACAATATCCTCATTGTTTCTTTTGCGAGGACGTCCAAGAATGGTAGTGAGTATTCCCTTTCTTTCTCCATGGTGAATTTGATGGATGGCTTAATGGTTGTTCAGGTGAGTGTAGAAAAGGTCTAGCTGACGGTCGCTATGGTTCCAAATTATGAACGTATCGTCTACATATCAGAGCCATAATTTTGGTTTAAATCTCGCTTTTTCAGTTCTTGGACCTCAGAACCAGTTCATGTAGATGTTGGCGATTTAGACTGTTTGACCCTCATTATTTTGGCAAACTCTGGCCTTGCCGTCTCACCCCACGAAATATTTGAGTTATCTTGACCATCTTCTACATCAGTTTTGTGAGGAGGTTCTGTTAATGGAGAAGAACGATGTCCCCAACTTTTAAATCTGAGAATTTCATGTTTGGTTTTATCTTAATTGCTGCAGGTAGTCTGATAACCATCGATTCCAAAATTTTTGAACTAATTCATTTTGTTGTTCCCACTGTTTCAATAAATTGTTTCGCTTTATGTCGGGATGGGTGTGATTTACGGAAAAACTACAGTTACTAGACCTCAGTAAAAAATGATGATGGAGTCAGTGTTAGTAAGCTATCGGAGTCGCTATCGATGTATGCTAGAGGTCTAGCATTTACTGTGGCCTCACCAATTTCTATGAGAATTGTTTGATGTTCATCATATCCGATAGATCTTTTACCTAGTGGGGCATTTCACGCCAAACCAGCCACTAAAAACTCGACGTTTCCGATTTCAGTAATTTTTGGTTATGTTATACCGATATGTGGTGTCGACACCGATACGAAATATTTTGCGCTGAACATTTTAATTACCGGGTTACAGGACTGTGAAGTTTTGAGTTCAGGCTGGTACACGCCGCTTTGAATTGAAATACCAATGTTTTTTGAACTTGTAACTGAATTAAACAAGTAGTGGGATAAATACTTAGTTGTTAAAGCTTTTTAATTAAATATTTAAAGAATCTTATAAAAAATGCATAAAAATTTAGCAATTTTAACAAAGTTGGACCAGTTTTATTTTTTTTTAATATAGCTGATAGTCTAAAGATCATCCCCTCCAAGTCTGAAAATATGCACAAAAGTCGTTTAGGAGCTAGACCGGTTAACAATGGTAGCGCTTGGCGTCAGTTACTGCGAGTAATATTAAGTAATTTCATATTCCGTAGCGCCATCTACAATTCCTGAGGTGAAATATTTTGCGCACGAACCCAGCCACTAAAGTTTCGTTAAACGGGTAAAACAGATGGAATTATGATACGCTATTTTTAAATTTGGCCGTTATTTTACTTAGTGGCTTGGCAACTACGTAGTCAAACGGACGCGTGACGAACGGTTTGTGTGTAATTTTCGTATTTTCTTGTTAAATCTTTTTCATACTAGTAATACTTATGGCTCCGTATAATGATAGATGTTTTAATCTGTTCAAAATAACTGTGCATAGAAAATCTAAGGACTTAAGAAAACTCAATAAATTATTAGCAGAAAAGTGGTCATTTGATAGTGACAAGAACTTTTACGTTTGTAAGCAGTGTAGAGAGCGACTTGCTCGTGAAATGCCACCAATTGCAGACGAGGATGTGGCCGTATGTAGTCAATCTAGCAAATTATCTACTCAAGCTTCACAAAGGTCTTACTATGCTCCTGAAGAAAACCCGCTTAATAAAGCAACACAGACCGAGGATTTGAAAGATAATGAGAGCGAAATACTGAAACAATTAAAAGAAAAGTTCAATAACCCGTCAACGTCTGTGTCGCTAAAAACTATGATTCTCACTGTAGCCCCAAAATCGTGGAGTGAACGTCGGGTTGCTGAAGAGTTCAATGCATTCAGATGGCAAACAAAAAAGGCCAGAGAACTGGTCGAAAAGAATCGAATTTTATCTTCACCGAATCAACGGGAAGGGCGCTTGATCTTGTAAAAAAATTTTACCTAAGATAAGATAATTCAAGATTTCGTGTCTATAAGTTGACGATGGCAAACGGGTTCATATACAGAAACAGCTGCTCATGTAACATCAACGAGCTCTATCGCCAATTTAAAGAAGGATACCCTGGATTAAAAGTTGCCTTACAAAATTCTTCTCTTTGCGGCCTAAACAATGCATTTTAGCAGGTGATTCTGGAACCCATGTTGTGTGCGTTTGCGTTTATCATCAAAACGTTAAATTGATGATAGAGGAAGGTGGCATTCCGGATATTACTAAAAATACTGTGTTCTCTCATGTCTGCATGAAATTCGGGAGCATAATATAAAAACATTTGATGAGAATCGAGTGACGTATACACAGTTCAACACATGGATCGGAACGGATCGTTTTACTATCGCATCTTAAGTTCAGCCATCAGATGATTTTGTAGACAGTCTTTGCTTAGCTCTGGATCTTTTTAAAGCCTCATGCTTTTATAGCAGAACAGCAAGCAAAATATTTCAGAATCTTAAAGGACACCATTTTAGAAGACGACGTTATTACCCAGTGCGATTTTGCTGAAAACTACAGCTTTGTTGTACAAGATGCTGCCCAGTCATTCCACTGGAATAATGATCAAGCGACACTCTTCACATCTGTTTATTATTATAAACAAGATCAAGAATTGAAACACGGAAGTGTAGTAATGGTGCAGATGATTATAAAGCATAACCTGCCACCTTCTACACTTACCAAAAAAGATATTACAACATCCTCTTCACGAACAAAACATAGTTACTAAGTAAATACATTTATATTACTGATGGAGCATCACAACACTTTAAAAATGGATTTAATTTTATAAACTTAACTAGTTCAAAGAAGATTTGACTCTCAACTTCTTGCACTTTATACAGGAATTCAGTATGATCTTGATTCGTTGCCTAGCTTGTATTATCCAGTAGTTTCGAAGATGGTGCGTTAATACAGTGTTTACTCCTCCATAGCTTGTCGCTATATGGGAGCACCAAATTAATTGATCAGTAATGATACACTTCTTTGGTAGGATAACTGGATGTTTAGTTGCATAAGACAATAGTGCCTCTTGTAGTCGTCCGCCTAATGTAAAATTCAAAATTATCTAAAAATGGAATTCAAAATCTTTAAATGTGCACTTGTCTTCAATGATTTTAATTCTTCAGTGTTTTCTCTCTTCGTTACTTTCATCCAGTAATGCTCGTTTTCTTTTAATTCTTCACATATTTTACCAGGATTCTATCTTTAGTTTTCTTCAGGTTTGTGGTAAATCTGAATACGTAGGAACTAATTCTTAACATTTTTTTTAAGCTGCTATATTTGTCCATAGAAAATTATATTGCAGTTTCGTTTGCTTAAATATCAGTTTTAACAAGGTATACTGACATTTCGTTTTCTGCTACAACTATGTTTGTGTATGGCCATTCTTTGAAATCTGTTATCAACCAAGCTGTGGTCCATGCTTCCAAATTTCTGATTTAGCTTTAATTCCTCTAGTAAGCAAATCCGCCGGATTATCTGCACCTGGGCAATGCTTCCATTCTCTGGTACTCAATTTTTGAATTTCATTGACACGATAACAAATGTAAGTCTTCCATTTAGCTGCCTTTGCCTTATCCAGTGCAATGTTATTTTTGAGTTTGTCCATAGAACGCAGTAGTTAATTTTAACATGTACGTTAGATAATATGAAATTTTGAAATCTTGCAGTGCAAAGAATTGCTGATAATTCAAGCCTGGGCAGTGACAATCTTATTTTTTTTTTTTAGAAATCGGTGCTATTCGATTCTTTGCAATTAATCGTAATGCAGGTTACTTCTTTTTTAGTCTACAAATCTGAGGTAAACCATTTCTCCAAATGCTCGTGGGCTGGCGTCAGAGAAGAGATGAAGCTCTAATGAAATTGCTCCGCAACCAATTACACATCTTGGTAAAATCATGCTATGAATTTCCGATATTTCGCTAAAGCATTTTATCCGGTCGTTTCTATAAGTGGTCAGGTAATACGGTGTCCCACCTGTTTACGGTTCTATTTCTCGTATTCAAGACTTAGGTCGTAAGCAACTTTAGAACGTGTGTTACAAATAATACGGTGCGACGAAAAGTCGTATTTGGCGCGCACAGCTACTAATTTGTCATTGGTGGAAATTTAATTCGATCAACTTTCCAGACGGTCTGCGGACATTTTCTCTTTTCTCGTTAAGTTACATGTGGGTGTTTAGCATCTTCTCTGAAGTAAAATTCTCACCAAAAACTATTTAATGTGGGTTTCACAATTTCCAATATAAATTGGCGTTTACATTAATCTGGCTACATTCACCGTGAGTATTTGGGTTTCTCTTCTATTTGTTTTAATTCTGATTGCTACCAATGCTTTTAGTACGTTGTGTTCGGCATCTTATACTCGTCATATACGTTACTGGAATAACTTTGGAAGGTGCTGGAGTAGCTACCTAAAACCTTCCCTATTAATGCACAACACTGTAATTAAGCCGCCTTACCAACTTGGTGAGTACCACGTCGTCAGAGGTTTGATATCGTATGCTTACTTCCAGCGAGGGAGTCACCGGTGTGCTGTCTTTCTCCGTACGCCACCCTTAGAGGAATCCTTGAATTTATCTACCTTTCCTGAACTGTCGATACCGTCACTAGCAAAATACTTTCATTTCTGGAACTACACTTGACTTATTACAGCTAAGTTTTAGTATGTAAGTCACTTACTCATAAATAATTAAGGCACATGAAGCTCGGGTACAGATGACATAAACGGCTCGATAGTTAACATTTAAGTAACTTTATTCGGTGTATCCTTGTCAACCGTAAATTTGTTTTAAATCAGTTCCATAAGGGCTGGGGTGCTTAGTTTGGGAGGTTGTCGCGGACACAAAAAGCCTTTTGGGTTTGCGGGAGGTACTTACCATTTCTTTTATTGTTTAGAGTTAGTGTAACCCGCCGTGTGTAAATGATATGTGTACGCAGAGCCTTAATATCAGCTACTTTTTCGGTTTAATTTGAATGAGAACTCTTAACTTAAACGTTTCATTAAAGTTTACCTGCAACGCGACATCTTAACTAGAAGCCTGATTTATTGCAAAGAAGGCTGCTGCTAATGCACGTAACTATATGCGACAGTCTCTCTATTTCTGTAGCATCATTCTACTATTTTAGGTTATTTTTAAGATTTGTTTGTGATACTGTATTGTATGTCTCTCTCTCTCTCTCTGGTTTGTGTTCGATCTCGCATATTAGTTTCAAGTAAAACCTGTTGATCGGTTTTATTTCTTTCTTTACTCAGCAGGTGGCACCTTGTTAGACCAGCAGTCAGAATTCTTATAACTATTTAAGGATACATAACTATTCTGACGAAGCCGGACGCTGCTGTTCTAACTAGTATAAATATTTTTGTTCATCCTCCACTAATTTAGTGCGCTACATCGAGCCAAATTTCCTTACTTTTTCTTTCTAGGTTGTACCGCTAGAGACGCCGCTCCTTTTGATATTTTGTAAACTACAACCGTTACACAACCCAACTTGTTCTTCCAAATTTCTTGTAATGATATTTTGGCTCTGATGACAAATGCAGTTGCGAATCCCAAAGGATCGAATATTTTTGCTACGATCTTCAAGATGATACGTTTTGTAGGTGCTTCAATTATTTATGACTGTTTTCCACCGATTTCATGTTTAGACTTATTTCGTCAGTTTCGGTAAACCAGAACACTCTGAGTACTTTGTTGACGTTAGCTTTTTCAGTCAATTTGTTTTGAATTTTCTTTTAAGTTCAGCATTGTTAGTAGACCATTGGTGGTAAATTTGATACGCAAAATCTCTGCTGTTTACAGCAACTACTAAATCTTCGACATAAAATGATTTTAACAACGTTCGAGCAACTTGTTGAAACTCTTTAGATTAGTCTGTTAAATGTTTCTTGAGAGTTGGTGCTAGAAAAAATGGGCTGCAAGTCACCCCGAAAGTTACTCGTTTCATTCTGAATTCAATTGCTTCTGGTATCTGGGCAAACTCTTCAACTGGATCTGCGTACCATAAGTAGCGATGTGAGTCACGGTTCTTTTTGTCAAGTTTGATCTGAAGGAAAGCCTTTTCTATATCTGCAGTGAGGCCAATTTTCTCTATTCTAAAGTTCGCTATAATCGATAGTAGTAAAGGAAGCAAATTTTACCAGGAATGAACAAGTCGTTGACAACCGGGCTAATGCGTCATAGACACCACGTATCCGGTTGTATCTTTATCATTTCTATATACAGGTTTGTGCGGTATATAGTACACTAGATTATCGTTAGTCTGTTTTGGTGCAATTTCAGTACAATCATTTTTCACATTATTTCTAATTGCCTTATTGTACTCTAGGAACTTGTTTTGTATGAACTTGTTCGTTAAAGATTTGACTCGATATAAAGCTCCGTTATAATTTGAATCAAGTTCAGGTTGTTCTTCGGTCCAAGGTAAAGTTATATCGTAACGATCTTTCTTAAATGATATGTTTTCTTTTACAAAGTTACTTGTATTGATACTAATCTGAGTATCAGGCTGCATTATTCCAATGGTCTCCAGGTCCCAAAATTTCTTCAAGTCAACTTCACCATTGCCATTATTCAAGTCCGCATACACATGAAGTGCATTTACAATATTGGCTGCAAACACTTGTTTGTTATTACCTACGTGAATCGTCTAATTTAGTTTGGACAGCTGTTAGTGAATGTGAAAGCCTTCGTTTCTTCATTCACTATTTTCCAATACGAATCTGCTCCAATCAGTATGGAAATTCCAGGCAATACCTCAGTACTTCTTGCACGTCCATCTGCAAGTATATGATGTTCACTAAAGTTTTTAATTAGAGGATTCTGTTTTGAAGACCGTGTTAAAATATCGAAACAAATTTGGGTGCCTCTATTGCATTAATTTTCACTAATTCTTTAACTTTATTTAGCCCTTTCAAAGGAAACATGTTTACATAAATGAGACAGAACCATTTCGTTTTTACCAAAGGCCATAATCACGATTTTGTGTTTACCAACGCTCATAATCTTTCCATATCCTTTGTTATATCTACCTTCCCTTATTTTGTTCTTTTTTCTTGAATTTGCGTATCTTGGATCTTTCTCTCAATATGCCGTCTTCATACTATGCCTTCTGCTCTGTTTCTTTCTACTTCTTTTCTGGCTAAACCTACACTTTCGTAATGTTCTTCTTTCCTTAGTCCTAATTTATTCTCTGCTTCTTTACTTGTTTCCAACATTCTCTTAGACATTGTATTTTCCTCTCTTGTCTCTAACTTCTTTGTACCTCAATGCTAACTTGCTAGCTTGTACTTATCTTCTCCATTTTATTTCTTCCCCAGCCATATGTGATGTTTCTTTTTACAACCTCAACGTCACTCAATACTTCTCTCGTACTTTTCCAATTTTCCCGCTTCTGTGAAATTAATAAGTGAAGTATAATCAGAAACTAGGAAAAAATTAGACAAACAAAAATGTGAATTAAATAAACAAATAAGAAATTAAACGAAAACTATAAAATATGCAAATAAACTACGTAGTACAAGGGAGAAAATTGGGCACATCCACCCTCCTAGATCAAAGCGAAGAAAATGGTTGAAAAAAGGGGTTGAAAAAAAGTTATTATGAGAATTATATAAAAAATAATGATTTGAAGTTATATGAAAAAAATAATTAATAGAAATGCAAAAGAAGTTGCTGATGAATTAATAAATACGAAGAAGGAGGAAGGAATAAAATACGCATACGAATAAAATTTGTAGAAGAAGTTGAATTAAAACTTGAGGAAAAATTACATGAAAAATGAGAAACAATGAAAGGAAGTAAGATAGGTTGGTAACTGAGGATCACTGAGTGAATGAATGTGACTGATTATAATTAATAATGAAGATAAGATAACGGGTACATCGAATTAAAAAAAATGGTTTAATCTTTTAACCTAAATCTTAAAAAGGTTTATGTTTAAGTATACTTCTGAAAAAAAAATTAATTTGTGTCCCGTAATTTGAAATTTAGATTATATTCTAAAATATTTGAGTTCTTGCTTTAACAGATAGAGTGTCGCCATCTATTGATATTTTCTTAACTTACGTAAGGATATTAACTTGACCGACAATGTTTCCTGTCATAGATACCATAGTTACGTACATTGATCATAAATCTTTCAAAATAATTTTCCAAAAAACCTTATTTATAATAAAAGTCGCCAAAAAATGTTGTGTGCACTAATACATTTTTTTAGCTTTGATATATAAATAACCATGTAAGGCGCTTATCTTCAAAACATTGTTAAGGTACTCATTTGTGGCAGTAAAGTAGCACGTTTTTGTATTGCAGTTACATAAGTCGATCCTTCGATAATTATAGCTATAAACGTTGACAAAAATAAAAATCTCGAAATTCGCAATAGGTAGAACAATAGCAAACAAACACTGAGAATCACTCGACAGCTGTTTCGTCCTTTTGGGACTCTTCAGGAGTGACAGAACTCGAGTGTAAGTTCACTATTGCACAAATGTTATTCTGATAAGTTAGCTTCTGCTAACTTTTTCAGTCATCAACAATGAAGCGGCCAAACACCTTTACAGCCTTGATGGAATTGGTTATTCGTGTATGAAAGCTAAGAAGGGTATTTTTTTTGGACTAGTTTGAGATAAACAGCTGAGGCTTAGCCGAGAACCAAAAAAATCAAACAAGGACAAAGTAACACTTTTTCGCAGTGAATGCACACACATTTTTTTCATGACTTTCATTATAATAAGAACAGCTATCCAAATTAAAAATTGTTTCAGTAGCTAATATTTATGATTAAATTATCAGCAGATTTTGTTTCATCAAAAATTATAATTGTTAAAGATAATTCAGAAAAAGTCAGAGTATGTAGCCATGATTCCAATCTTCGGTGATAACGATGACTCTGATTTTAGTACCCAAGAACAAGTGGCTATAGTAGAGAATAGTAGGCGAAGGATCTGAGCTAAGTTGCCATAGACGTTGGTTTTAATTATTTAGACCAGTCAATAGAGGAAAAAAAGTCCTTGTTTGTAACAAAAATAATAATACGAAAAACATGTGCCATTATATCAAGAACAATAAGTAGATTAATTTGGACTTAAAGCCAACACGCGAATGTCATTAATTAATTTGTGATTAATTGATTTGTGCAAAAAAACGTTTTTTTTTTAGTTTTTTCGTTCTGACTAAAAACTAATAAACCAATATTAATGGATTAAAAGAAATGTGTTAGAAAATTAAAATACGAACAAAATGAAGCAGGACACGGACTCTATTCACAAGTCGTTATCGTGAAACTGGAATGTACACTCATGAAATTTAAAACTTGGACACCACAATTTCTGTAAACAAAAGTTTGCACATTGTGAAGCGGGCTTAAGGGTATCATTTACAATTCTAACAGCAGGTAGTCTCAGCAGGGGTTATCTTATAGAAGGACTGTAGAATGAATCATTACACTAAGCACGTTTTAGAAAATAGGTAATTTACGTTGCTTACTTAATTTTTTCTTTAAAGAATATATTTGAAGGTATCGCTAATTAAACACCATAGCTCGATTAATTATCGAATCAAAATTTTGTTTAGGAAATGTTTACAAAATAAAATTAGAAATAATTTTGATTTAAAAACGTCTACAAGCAATAACTTTTAAATTAAATCAAAAACTAAACATGGTTATTTGGGTTGACTGATTATTACTTATTTTTAAATAAATCTAACCTACTAATTATTGTAAGTTATTTAAAAAAATCATTAAACTCTCTATTCATAATATTTAGTCCTTACAAAAATGTATATTTTATGACGTTTCATTTTTTCTGTAGTTAATATAAAAGTGAAAATAAAAAACTAAGGCAATTCTTATTGTCAACGTATATATTTAGTTTTTTGACAAGAATTTATTACATAATTATAATTAAGATACCAAGTTATAGTTTAAAATTAAATGAAAACTTTTTTTAAATAAAGGTATTACTATATAAATAAATATAAGAAATCAATAATGGGTGTGACCTCCATTATTATTGATACATTCTTGGAGGCGTCTGCTCATTGACGCTATCAAGGTATCAATATAATTAATATTAATCGTTTCCCATGCGGTATCAATGGCTGCAATTAGTGCATTACGGTTTACTGGTATAAAATTTGGCCCTTGTTGTCTTCGGATAACAGCAAGTATTCGAGCCCAAACATTTTCGATAATGTTAAAATCTGGGCTTTTTGCTGGCCAGGGTAACAGCTCCAAGTTATTTCTCGTATCCAATTGCGCACAACCCGCGAAGTATGAATAGGGGCGTTGTCCTTTAACAACAAAATACATTATGAAAATGTTAATTCAACAGATCCCGAACTATTTTTTGGAGAAAGTATAGTGAAATAAGAATACTTACTTGTTGGAAAATATAATCTTCGTCTGGATAAAACACTTCGACTGAAGGTTTCATAATAGTTTCCAAAATATCTAAATACGCAGCAGAATCAAGACGTCCATCGATAGCCCAACAAACTCCTGGACCCCGCGCGCTAACCCAACCCCACACATTCACAGAAAAATAACCACTTCGTTTTTAGGACATATGTGATTATTTTCGTAACGAGTTCCTTCCATTCTAAAAACTTTTAGTGGTCCATCGTTGCGGCTATTGAACATCATATCGCCTTGCAAATTTTCAGACGACGTCTCATATTTTCGTCACTGAGAACTTCTTTCGCAGCAGCATTATACTTCTTTATTCCCATCTCCTTTAATCTTTTTGTGCAGTTATACGGCATCCGGGAAAATGTGTATCTGCTATAGCCCTGGAGTATGTAGCAAATGGTTGTTCTGTTACGTAATGAAACAACTCGAGATCTTGAGCACGTGTAGATACTTTAGGTCTACCACTTCCGATGGCTCTTTCCAAAGTGTGTTCAAGATTCCATTTTACTCGGTAATGCCCTACGGTGCTTTTGGTATATCTAACATACGTGAAATTTCACGCACGCTACGGCCCGCCGCTAATTCCGAAACAATCCGCGCTTTCAAATCAGCACCGAGATGAGGTGGCATTTTCACAACACTTGAAATTTTAAACTAAAATGGAATTTACATTTCTTACTTTATTTATTGGTTCACACTACCCCTTCTCAAACAGTAGGTAATTGTTTATTTATTACATACTTCTAATGACCAATGTAACAACCCTTAGAGCAATATGACTCAAAGGAAGTAAATTAAACAAGCAAGGATATTCTATTGTTATTGAAACTTATTCATAAAGTAAAGCCATTTCCTTATAATGCTAATGGACAGGATTTTCTTTTAAGTATTAAGATTACAATAGAGGACTTATAAACTTTCGAAAATATCTAATTATAAATATTTACACTGCAATTGCGCTTTTTCCTTAATAATTTCTTAGCAATAACATACACGTTCTTGGTTTTTAAGTTGTCATAAATTTGATATGATATAAATTTGATATGATTAAATTTGTGTTTCTAATATTACATCACAAACTAATCTTTATTCGCCAAAAAATTGTTGCTTAAGTTGTAAAGCTTCGTACACACCTGAACAACAAACCGAGCAACAAACATAACAACGAACCGAAAGTCAAACAGAACGACAAACGATCTTTTATGATTTCCACAATCCGAACAACAAACGGAACGTTTGTGCTGTTCCATAATTATTTTCAGTAGTTTTCAGTTCATATATATTTATTATTGAAAGAGAAAATTGCGGAAAACAAGAAGATAGTGCCAACCAAATTTTTACGCACAAAGAAGAGTAAAAATTATAATTTACTTCGCTTTTTTTTATTTTGAAATTTCCCGCCCAAATGATGCTAATAGGGACATCATTTTTTTCTTGCATTCTTAAACACTGATTAATTTAAAACATTTTTCTTCTGTCAACTCCATAATATTACCTAAAACACAACAAACCCACAAAAGGGAGGACAAAAATAAATAATTTAATTCTCCCGCATAAGTTTGTTCGCCGTTTATACATTTTGTAAGGACTAAATATTATGAATAGAGAGTTTAATGATTTTTTTTAATAACTTACAATAATTAGTAGGTTAGATTTATTTAAAAATAAGTAATAATCAGTCAACCCAAATAACCATGTTTAGTTTTTGATTTAATTTAAAAGTTATTGCTTGTAGACGTTTTTAAATCAAAATTATTTCTAATTTTATTTTGTAAACATTTCCTAAACAAAATTTTGATTCGATAATTAATCGAGCTATGGTGTTTAATTAGCGATACCTTCAAATATATTCTTTAAAGAAAAAAATTAAGTAAGCAACGTAAATTACCTATTTTCTAAAACGTGCTTAGTGTAATGATTCATTCTACAGTCCTTCTATAAGATAACCCCTGCTGAGACTACCTGCTGTTAGAATTGTAAATGATACCCTTAAGCCCGCTTCACAATGTGCAAACTTTTGTTTACAGAAATTTTGGTGTCCAAGTTTTAAATTTCATGAGTGTACACGTTGTAGTGTGTAACTTAAATTTTCAAAATCTTTTTAAAAAATAAGGCAAAAAAATATTCAAATTGCAATTGTACAAAAACTAATTATCCGACATCGCCAGATTTTTGGACAAATGAAGTACTCATCAAAACCTATAATGTCCCGGAATCTGTTTACTGTAGCTCAAAAAATGGCGGCTTAATTAATTTTTGAAGGAAAACAAAAAATTGCTTGTTTATTCGGTTTTTGTCGGAAAATAAAAATCCGATCGAGTCGTATCTGTGCTTATTTTGTTTGCACTCTAATTCTCTACAGCTTTTCTTTTTACTGCATTACATTGGTTTATTAGATTTTAGTCAGGAACGAAAAAATAAAAAAAAGATGTATTTCGCACTAATTTATTAATCACAAATTAATTAATGACAATCTACTCATTGTCTTTGATATGATGGCACCGGTCTCTTTCTATTAGTATTTTTGTCACGAAAAAAACTCTATTAATTGGCCTAATTCTAATTTTGTATTTTATGCTCTTTGATTACAAAACCTCTAGGACCCATTATACTCGGTAAGGCTTGCTCAGCCTTTTTCCAAAAGATGTTGGCTAACAATCTTTATATCAAAAAAAAAAAATAAGTTATTGTAAATTTAATTTTTTGCAACTTTTATTTGGACTACTTCTTTCTAAATCGTATCCTTTATTTGTGCGTTGTTTTGTGAAATTACTTTAAAATGTAAAAAAAAATTAATTCAATTCAAACGTAATTTGAAGGAGTTATGTAATGAATTAAATTTAAGGGGATATAATGTAAACGAAAATTTAGATTGTTAAATAATTTTTGATTAAATAAAAGTCATTTTTATTCAATTTATTTTATAAAGTAAACTACATATCAATATTTACCGTTTTCCTTAACTTATACCCTACATATACTATATCGTTTAAAAGCCGATTAATTGAACTAACAATCCCTAAAAAACATATAAGGTGATTCATTTAAAAATTTTGAGATATTGTTAGGTTTGCATTTTGCTTCGCTCTGTATTGATGAAGTGACGATGAAAAAAATAATTAATGCTAAACACTAAGCAATTTTGAAAGATATATCTTTTTAATGAACTAAGTTATCCTCCGATATCTTCTTCAGTGCAATATGTTTATATCCTTTAACTTTATTCTAAAAACCAAATATAATTTAGTTGATAGTACAATCACACACAAATAAAATGCTGTTATTTTTCTTATTTACTTTCATAGTAGTAGTTTAAATACAGTCCGCTATCATACACTGTAAATCAGATAAATAAATACCCTAGTTTATGTTGCATACTATGAAATGAACATTTTAAGATAATGGAATTAGAAACTTTATTGAGTTATTTTACAAATATGTCAAAGATGTAGGTCAAAACTGATGTATGGAAAATAAGAAAGTTAGCAAAAATGAATTGCTGTTTGCGGCGTACATCTATCTTCACATCCTTGGCATGCAACATTCTAAAAGTTAGAATTAAAAAAAAATTAATTACTCCATGCATCTTCTCCAAAGCAATTCATTTTGTAAGCAATAAATTCTAAAACTAACCAATAATATTAGTTGGTTCGATAAGAAAATATCATAATAAAAGTAAAAGTACCACTTAATACAAAACACATAAATTTCAACTACGAGCAATGATGTATATCGTATAGTTCCGTAAATAACTTATGAAACATAGGTGGATTAACCCTTGATTTAGGATGTGAAGTAGATTATATTTCAACCGAAGAGGTAATCATTAAAGCCGATTTAAATTCCTCTCGTAAATAACGATTAATCTTTCAAACATGTCGGCAATTGCAAAGGGTTGACATTTGATGTGACGCGACCGTTAAAAGAACTGAATCTTTTTGGAAGCGCACCATCCAATCTTCGACGCTCCCCTACGTTTTATTTAATGTCTCGGTAAATTTTGTATTCGTACATAAATAGTTTGTATATTGAATTATTTTGGCGATTCTTGTTGAAACTAGAAAATTTAAAGCTATCCAATAAATAACAGTGTAGAACGGATGTAAAATTTTCCCATATCGCACTAGTTCGTTAAATTTGTTTGAAATATGTTGCATACTCTTGAAATATATTGTATGTGATTATTTGCGTGTAGTTTGAAGTATTTCTCCAGGGATTCATTTATACAAACAGAAATATTTTACGTTCAGATTCATTTTTAAAAATCCCACACGTTTAATACAAAATCGAAATTAATTTGTGTTATTTCAATCTTAAGCTTCTACCTATACGATGGTTTCCATCTAAATCCGTTCTATCTGTGAAATACAGTGATTTGTTACAAAAGTCATGGGTTTGAGCCAAAGAATAAAAGTTCAACTGTCTTCTCTATTATTATTGTCTAAAAGCATTGTTATTGTTGGTCTGCGTGTTATCTGAAGATAGCAGCACTCTAGAATAATTATTTAAGGGAACGTTATTGACAATAGGTTGCGAATTAAACGGGGTTCTTTTATGTAATTAAAATACCAATTATTGTAAGTTTTAATTAATTTTCATTTAAAAAGTTTCCAATCGGAATGTGTTTATTAAAATACACTAACCGTTATTTTGATCACAAATTGTAGAGTAAAACATCTACTGTTTAAAAGGAAAAAAATATATAAATGTAGGATAAGAAAAGACAGCTGTATAGTAATAATACAAAGCTAAAGGAACATGAAGAAGTAGTAATTAGAAAAGGAATTGAAAGTTGGAAGAAGTAAAAGGAAGTTTTATTATGTAGAAAAAGGATAAGGAAAAATTGAAAAAAGTGAAACTTAGAATTGACTAAAATAAATATATGAAATCAAATACATCCAAGTTAGTAGCAGCATTCATAATATGAGATTTTTAAGTCTTAACAGGAGAGGAACATGTAGAAACAGAAAAAATTACTTTTAGAATTTAAAAAGAAAGTGAAATGGTCAATTGTGAATTAAAATAAGAAGATTGAAGCACAAAATGATTCCGCTGCTAATAGCAACCAGCTGTGTACAAAAAGTTACTTTAGTATTAAAAAGAGGAGGTAAAAGATGTAATTTCCAACACCTTTTTTGAAATTATTAATATTCTTCAAGATATTGCTAATAATTATATCAAAATAAAGAGGCTACATTTATCTATTAATTATGATTAGCTTTGAGTCTTCTTCCACTTTTTTATAATTTGCGATAATATTGATTCGTGAACTTTCAGTTGCCCCCCTATACCAGTTTACACACTTTTCTATCACTCTTTCATTCCTAAACAATCACATCTTCATTATGCTAATGTGTGCATTCTTTTCTTTCTTCCTTTTAGTCTCTGACAATTACCAGTGCTATTTCGGTTAATACCATTCAATTGATTGCACTCATTCATACTACAAATCTTCTTTGTACTTTCTCTATCCTTTTAAAGTAGTACATACAATTCTCTTTGATTGGGAAATACTTTCGATATTTTATATTTAGTCCTTCGCAAAAATAACAAATTTCTTTTGTCCGGAGTCAGACATAGTCCTTGTTTGTTCAGTTTCTCTGCTACTTCATACAAGCTTTTTTCGCTCTTTGGTTCATCTTCCGTTTTTGCTCTACCACAATGACCAGATCATCTGCTGGCATTGTCACATACAAAACATCGTTGTTATAAAAATTTTATTAAAGCGATCCCAGGATCAAACCCCTTCCATTTTTTGCAGTATTTAATGTATGCGTAGTTCTAGCGATGCCCTTTTAAATTAGTTTTTCCGTCTTCCGAAAGCCTCCCACCCACGAACGCTTGTTAGAGCTTTCACATGTCGCTTGAGACAGGTTGTCCCTGAACACTTCACTAGATACGCACAAAAATTAGATTAAGCAGTCCGGATCCGGGAGTTTCCCTAAAGTTTTACTACGAAAATAGTAGTAGCTAGTTATTTACGACAAAAGAAGTAAAACAAGTGGTGTGTAATAAAATCATAAATTTCCTTTATTAAACTACAAAAGATCTGCCCACAATATAAGTATCTGTTTCAGTTTAAAGTAAATAGTAAGAAAAAGAAACGTTTAGTTTTTATAACTAAAATAATTTGAAGTGTCTTTAGTGGAGGAAAAGCAATGCAAGAAGATAAAACGTGTATGTGGTTGGTATATTAACTTTTTGGAAGCTGGTGTTATCATAAACTTGAGGGATAGTTTTTTTGGTGGATCATGTAGAGTTTGTTATTGAGCTTGCCTCAAATGCGGTTAATAGTAAAACTCCAGCGGCTAGTTACTCGTAACTGTTATCTTCAAGTTGACCCCACCGCAAGTATCTAGCGCAAATCCTGAACAAGTAATAAGAAACGTCCCGTGATGTTAATAATGACGTTAATTAATATCAACCACATACCAATCACCAGGAATAATAAATCCTATAAAATTAAATTGGCATGTGCTCTTGTAAAAAACATAACCAACCTGTGTCAGTTCTACATCTTCCCTCGAAATATCGTCAAAACAATTGAGAAGATCTTTTCGATCGCTTGAATTAACGACCCTGATATGTTGTTTGCAAAATGGTCGAAATTAATTAAGAAAACTCCCTAATGCGTGTTTTTAGTTAACATTAAAACATATATAAATATAAATGCGCAAGACGACTGTGACGTGAACTAGTGGTATCACATTGGCGTACATACGTTACAATTCCTTTATCCACAACACATTTTCTCTGCGTTATCATAATCTCTCTTGATTTCATCTTTAGTTTTACTGTCACGACCTTGTATGCCACACAGGTTTGCACCCCTCCATAGTTGCAAATCCTTATATCGCCTATAATTCGTGATGCCGTGCTAGTATAAGCGATCCAAAGTAATCGTTTTGCGGGCGATTTTGCGCGCTACAATTTTAGTCTTCTTGACCAAACTCGAGAAATTGATATTTTTTGAGAGACAAGCTCGAAAGCGGCCTTTTTAGAAACAACTGATTCTCTTAAATTGGCGAAAATCCACGAGTCCAGGAGTCTCTGAAAGACATTAATTCCGTCCAGTTTTTGACCTCCAACTGACATTTTTGAGTACCAGAAAAAATCGTTTTGGGAATGGATCGATTAAGACTATTTGTGCTCAAAGCTTCGGCCTGAATCAAACGAGATGATTCGGAATACCAAAACTAAACCCGTTGCCGTATATTATATCTCCCGAGGACACCACGTTAAAAAAAACGGGTTTGCATCTTTATCTCAACGCTGGTTAAAACAGTTATTACTTTTCAGCAGCACATTGTACGTAAAAATACATTGTATAAAACTCGAAGCACTTTCTCTCCGATATCTTGAAAAATATCAATTTTTCAAGGTTGGCGATCATGACTAAAAATATAGTTTAATCACCGTGTAAACTTTTCCAAGGTTTTGATCGCGAAAAACACGAACTTGAAGAAATGGAGCAGTTTTTGGCCCCTATCTTATTCATGATTATGGAGGTTTCGGGGAGGTGGCGATCCCGAAAACACAAATGACAAAGGACTCCCCTACAATCATTTGCGCAATTATTTCACACTCAAATGACTGACTAGACTATTATAAATCTTTTCTCTTAATCACTTCGTAACCCTTTTCTTGTATTTTTTAATTTTTTGCATTTTTTTTGTAGTTCTCTTTGTTTCTGCTATTTTTTACTTTTTCTTTATTTACTTTATTAGTATTTTTCTTCTGTCCTTTTTTATCAATAAAAGCTACAAACACATAACAACATATTAACTTTTCTCGCAAGCCATTTGCTATGATTTTTCAAGTTTTCTGTTTGTTTTTGGTTTTTATGCTACTCACGTGTTTCTCCTCTATTTTTGCGTGCTTTTCTCACACCTATTGCAAATAGTTATGGGTGCTCATTGTTTTCTCTTTACCTACTTCCCAATCTCTCACTTCATTTATCCATCTTTCAGTCAAAAAGGTAACCTTAATAAAAGTTGGCGTATCTCACTGATTTACCATTGCAAGTTCCAAAAACACTCTTTTTCGTAACAACTTCTTTCCTCCAGTTTGTGAAGACTCATACCCGGTTGAGAGTATGAAGTTTACGTTCCCGCCAAAATAATGTATTACTTTGTTAATATCCCACCGTCCTCCCTATATTGGAAGAGAGTTAAATTCCACACCGAACCTGTAATAAAATCAAGCGTAAGTTACAGAAACACCATTGGGTAAGTTGACAAATGCGCAATTAAACGAATACAATTGTCCGCGCGATTGTAATCACCAAATTAGAGAAGGCATGCAGTCTACTGATGTAACTCAATCAATACCATTTGTTTCCACAAAATAACGACAAGAACGAAAATAAACAAACAAAAAAGTAACATTTTTGGATATATGAAAAAAAAACAACTTTTTAGAAAACCTTCTGAATTATTTAGACCAATTTCTTTAGTAAATTCAATATTCAAGGCATACGGGCGTCTCTTATCTCTATGAGAATCAAAAAATCTTTGTTTCTTGCTTAGAAATTGGCCTCACATATTGTAGTAGCCTGAAAATTTCTAGTTTACTTTGAACCAAGAGGCAGTATTAATCAAATCAATATTATTTGTTTATAATACTCTAACAAAGTGTAAGAAGGTCTGGCCGGTATAGACACTTTACTTACTTTAAAAGTAGACTAAATTTGCTACAATTTGAGACCAGACGAGCTCAATATAACTATTGGTTCCCAAAATACAGTTCTTCAAAAATAGACCATTTTTTCCAAAAAGTAAAATTCGGTCACTTATTTTCTGAAATACCTTCTAAAATGCGCATTCCACGTCAAATATAATAACAAGTGAAATTGTGGTTAATTTAATCAGCTTTGATTTCAGACAAGACTGGTGACTTTAGGTCCAGCGGTTCTCTTAAAAACGTTAATAAAAACAATAATAAGTGGGTTTTGGGGAGAAATGCAAATAAACTGTTCACACCTACCTTCAGCAAGGCATGAAGAGCGAAGCTGGTTGCTGTCACACTACTCTACGATTTCCTATAACCACCAGCACTCCCAGCTGTTATCAGGGAAGTACTATTTACCACCCGGTTACCGTTTGGCCAAGAAAAGACTAAAATCACCACACTCCTGAGCAAGAGTGAACCACTTGCTAAGCAAGTGGAGGTCTTCCTTCGGCCAGAAGAGTTGTGAGTTTATATGGGGGTGACATCGCGACGGATACTTTAGATTTTCTGAGTATAAGACGTTTGTCACTTCAACATGCATTATCACTGTTTCTGTTACCTGCCGTTTTGAGAGAGCCGCTAGGCACCAGTCTGGTCTGAAATAAAGCTAATTAAAATTATTACAACTTCATTTCATATTATATTTGACGTGGGATGCTTATTATAGAAGCTATTTTTACAAAATAAGTGACCATTTTGAAAAATATTACTTTTTGAGAAAAGTAGCCTATTTTAAAGAACTGTATTTTGGGAACCAAAGACTTATTGAGCTAATATAAAATGGTAGCAAATTTAGTCTACTTTCAAATTATGTACAGTCAGACCTTATTTCACTGAGATGTTGAGAAAAACCCCAAAGAGGTTTGAGAATTCATGTTTTTTTAGGTACACCGTCGCTGGTACAGCACTTGAAAAATTGCAAATCTGGTTTTTTAATATTTTTTAACATATAAAAAATTCAAAACGACTTAACCTTTTCAAGCACGTCCTTTTTTTCATGTTTAAGTTTATTGGACTAAACTTACTCAATTGATATCCTTGCAATAAAAAAGGAAACTGAATTAACCCATTTAGGACCACTACTAGAAAAATCAAATTAAGTACAACTTTTTTACAGAAACATATTTAATTAATTAGTAATAAACATTAGAAAAACAAAAAAAATAAAAAAACAATACAAGCAGTTTTTTTTGCGTTGCGTTAACGCAACTATGGTACTATATGATTTCCTAAATTAATTGTGATAGTTTTAAAACAATGTGGGTGCAAGGGATTTCACATTTGTTGCACTTATAAACCGTAGTGCTTTTGCATACCCTGCAACGTCTTCTCCAGTTTTCGTTATTTCTTTCAATTATATGACCCGTGTTATCAAATCTAGACGTCGACGGTAAAGATGTTGTAGAGCCACGACCTCTAGTGGATTGTGTTCTACGTTTGTTTTAGTCAAAAGACTTCGGACTAGTTCTGACTTGAAATCTAGCTGGGAAATGGGTTTCTCTTTATGTACAAGTCGGTGTAGTTTCCAAGCATTTACCACAGCACAGTCCAAAAATTAATAAACAAAGGCTACCACCATTTTTTCCTCGAATATTGATTCGGTAGTTTGGCACGGCATTGTCGTGTAAATCTACACCACCCATATATTTGTTATATTGGGCAATCATGTTCGGTTGTGGTAAAGAGACATATTTTTTTCCCTTACGATTGTATCTTTTCACAGACTGAATGGGCTCTACAGACTCACAATTGCTTGCAACTGTAACTACGGAATTGTCATTCCAACGCACAACGCTTATTTCGTTTACATGATCGTACTGGAAATCCATGGTGCCACGAGATTTTTTCCCTATACTTTTATTAGTTTCTAATGGACATTTCAGCATCCTATTCTCACGAATAGTTCCAGTAGCAAAATATCCTTCATTCTTTAGATAAACCAACAATTTATAACTTGTAAAAAATTATCAAAGTATACTTTATGGGCTGATCTATTTTCTACAACTTTCAGTAGATTGATAACAACTTCTTCACCTAAACCAAAAATTGTTTTTTTGCATCTGTTATCTGTTTTCCGCTATATGGAATGAACTGATACAAATATCCGTCACTTGAAGTGAGACACCAGATTTTAAACCCAAATCTTACAGGTTTTCCTTTAAAAACATTTTTGCCGAATGACGACCAAAGTAAGGCACCATCTGTTCATCAATTGACAAATGATGTCTGAAAATACCAAACTTCAAAAAGTTTCTGTTCAATAGATCCACTAGAGGCCGTACTTTCGCAAATTTGTCGTTTTATCTAGCTGATTATTATCGGCAAGATGAAGATTTTGTTTTATTTCTAGAAATCTGTTCCTAGACATGGTATTTTTACAAACGGAACACCTTTATCTTCATCGGATGACCAGTAGAGTTTTACTTGTGGAAGGGTATGATATCCACTCAAAATTAATATTCCCAAAAAATTTCCAGGTCAGCTTGTTCTAAGCCAAATTGAGGACGATTGTGATCCCTTGAATATTTCATCGACATTGAAATAATAAACTGCATAATATTTTGATCAAACATTTCCATAAAAAGTCAAATACAGATTTTCCATGTAGATCCGTAGTAATTTTGTTTATGTCTTCTAGCTCATTTGACACAGCATCTCTATCGTAGTCGACTGAAGTTCTACACCAAGTAACGTCTTCTAGTTTCGGTATTTTATAAGGTAAAGGTAAAATGTCTTCATCATTATTATCTTCCACTACAACTTCAGAGTCTAATTGAATTTCAAATGTTCCCGCCAAATCTGCAGGCAAATTTTCTTGGCCGCCTACAATATCTTCATCGATATTTTCTTCATCCGTTAGATCATCGACGTCAGGTGGTATGTAACAAATGTCCACTTCTTTATTGAGACTAATATTTTCTACAATTTCTTCAAGTTCTTTTAGTGTCAAAGGCCTTGTATAATAATAATTGTCTTTATTGTTGCTCTAAAACCATAAATGATTATCGAAAATAAGCACAGTTGATTTACTTACCATTTTAAAATTTTGATAATATTTGAAGGATTTGTTTACTCTAAAGAACTAGATATCAACACTAAAACGCACCGTTTACAATACACTACGACTAAATGACAAGTTCAAACAGGAATATGAATATGAATCATGCTTTCTGCCACTGCAGTTTCATTGTTTATCCCAATGTTGCGTTTTCGCAACGTTGCAATTAAAAGCCCTCTGAAGTCAACTAGTAAAAAAAAATGGACTAACTTTTTATAGCATACTGTAATTTGAAGTATCTTTAAAAAAAATACTAACACAGCATAAAGAAAAAAATAACCATTGGTTAAAAATATATACATATTTACCTCAACCTTTTAAGCGAATATTGAACACTTTTATTTATTTTTTCTCAAAATTAAAAACCCCGTCTAAATTCAAAAAATATAAATTTGTTACCTCAACTATCCTTTTATCTGATAATATAAAAGTCGTGACCAAAAAAAATAGATTTTTCGGTATAAAAAATCCTATTTTCAATGTTGCGTTAACGCAACCATGGGCTTAAATGGGTTAATAATAAAAATTAAATTTTATTGAACCGATTGCAGTATGTAATATTTAAATATTGTATTACCCTTGCATACAACAAGGTCTTATGCAGTGACGCAAACCTAAAAGCGATTCCACGATATAGGTCTGGCCAAAGAGTAGGCTACTTGATCTAATTGAGGCAAACCAACGCCCACTGATTCTTACTGGTAAAAAATTGTGTCAAAAATAATTAAACTTTTTGTAACCTAACTATACTTTCTTGTATTACCAATATAATATCAACTATTTGTGTTCCATATATTATTATTATTATTAGGAATAGGGTAAGTGTCATGGAAAGAACCTCCTGCACTGCGACCAGATTAGATCTTTTTTAACCCCCTCTAGTTAGACTTAGGAAAAATCTATGTCTTTGATAAATTTGATCAGATCCTTAGCCGGAACTTTTAGTAGATCTTCTTCATAATGATGTGGTCCATGCGCTTCACCTCTTTACCACAGTACCTGCATGTATTATCATCCCCAGTCCCATCTTTTTCAAATGATATCTGCAATGCATGTGTTTTGTTAGTATACCACAGAGTAGTTTTAACTTTCTTCTGGGTAAGTTTAACATTTCCTTCCCCCTTTTTTGATTAGGGCTAACAATGTTTGAGACCTTGCAAATTACTCCAGGTTCTGTTGACTTTTTTGTTGGCCCAGTTGGTAATAACCCCCTGATAATCCCTCTGGTTAAAGTCGTACATAGGAGATGGCTCTATAAAAGATTTTGCTGCCCCTAGCTTTGCTTGCCTCCTATTCCCTCATGCCCTAGCACCCAGACAAATTTAACTTTGTTTCTGTCCGCCAGTTGATTTAGGGCCTGACGGCACTTCTGCAGCATGTGTGATCTCAATCTATTACTTTGTAGTGCTTTTAATGCCGCTTGACTGTCCGACATGATGCTTATATGCTGTTTGCATCGGTTTTTGGTGAGGAGATGAGGGACTCGGTTTTTAAACCTCTGTTTCACCACTTCTGCCCCCACACCATTCCCCATTTTGGATCCGTTGGTAAACCATTTTTGAGAAGATCCCGGCACGCAGTCCGTGTCTCCAGTCCAGTCTTCCCTAGTGGGGAATCGAACATTGTATTCATGATCAAAGATAATTTTAGAGTTCATCTGGTCGCTTACTGCAGCCATGTCTAGTAAAGGAGTAGTTTTAAGAATTCCTAGATGACCTTTTGAGGTTGCTTTTTTTAAAATGGTATACCTCATGTAATTTGAGGATCTGCTTCATAGCTTCCTCCTTAATTGCCACCGGTAACGATACCAGACTAAGAAGGGTCTCCATCGTGGCTGTAGGTGTACATTTCATGGCATCTATGATGAGCAGACATGCAAGCCTTTGCACCTTTGCCAGCTTTGCTTGCCTGGTACTTTGGTCTACTTTCCTCCACCAAACTGCGGATGCATAGAGGACTCCAGGTCTGACTATCTGCTTGTAGATTCAGTTAGTTGCCCTGGGTTCAAACCCCACGTTTTGCCAACTTTGTATGGCTTTGTTGGTAATTTTTGTCAGGTGACCCTTCCACGTTAATTTTGGGTCCAGTATCACTCCTAGGTAGTTTACCTCCTTAGAGAGGGGAATGGTGATTCCATTTAATTGAATACATGGAATATTTAAATTCCTTCGTTTAGTAAAAGCTACAATTGTGGCTTTATTTGGGTTTATGCTCATGCTCTCTTTTAGACACCAATTGCGTTTTAGGTTAATGCCATTTTGCATTCTCTCCCCAATAATGGAGTCATGCTTGCTCCTCACTGTTATGGTTATGTCATCAGCATAACCAAGAACGTTATACTCTTCTTTACTCAGGTCGTTCAGTAGTTTATCCACTACTAACGACCACAGTAGTGGGGATAATACTCCTCCTTCTAGGCAGCCTCTTGTAGTGGCTACCACATGGTTAACGCTACCAATGCTGGTGGATACCTCTCTATTCGTCAGCATGTCGTTTATCCATTAAATCATAAAAGCGTGAATCTCCTTTTCTGAGAGACTGGGTCATAAGTTATAGGCGCCCTCTACGTCCATAAAGACTGATAGGGCTATTCCCTTTGACTCATTTGCTCCCTAGTAGAGAGAGATAGCGGTTCTGGGCCCTCACTTCCTCACCTCTGACGTCACAGCTTGTAATATATTTTTCTCTCTCTAACCCATTGTTTGTGTATATACCTTTCCTTGTTTATACCTCATAATTCCAACATACAGGATGTTCCAAAAAAAATTCCCTAACTAATCAATATGTTTAATTAGATTTGTAACTAGGTTGGTAAATTTGAATGAGGAAAGTAATTGTTAACATGCCACTCTTAATGCATACCATCACCGAGTCCTTGTCATCATTTATAGATATACATGGTCTAAGTTTCGTTTGAACTTTACCACTAATTTGAATATATAGATAAATTTATTTGCCAATTTCTACTTGTACACTTAAAGGTAGGGTAAGTTAAAAATACGCAATAATTTCTAAATACAATTTTATTATTGATTGTACATACATTTTTTACATGGTGTATCATACCGTCAAATACAAATTATCAAAACTTACAACGCTAATTTAACCAAACTTTCATACATTTAATACATTACAATTATATTTTTTAAACATAAGACTTAGAAACCCTATTTACTTTTTTGTTTGAATAGCATAGTATACATATAAAATGTAATATCATCTCATTACATATCCAAAGGTTTTATAAGCTAACTATATCTAAACGCCTATACATACAATTTACAAAACGTAAGCATTCATAATTTAAATAACTATAAAATACAGATTAAAACACAGAGTAAATAATATACATAAATTACTATTATTCTACCTAACAAACCTACAAAATCATTAAAATCCTAGGGATGAAAAATTAACAAAAGTTAACGGCTAATATGGTATTCTATAATGACCCCAAGCTAATGTACTACCGCAACCATTAGGTATAATATACCTTTTATCATCACGCCAAGACAATGCAACCTTATTCCTTAGTTCTGTATACAACACATGTTTATTTGATCTAAATGATCGTACATTTTTATAAATATCAACACCGTTAAACACCACGTTTTTATAGTCATTCATTGTTAATTCACTTTTATTACAGCTTTCTGGATACCTTTTGCAGTTTTGTGAAGTTCACCCTCAACATCAACAATATAGGCTTTAGAACCCGTTCCGAGAAATTCCCATATAATTTTCCCTCCATACTCATCCTTCATTTTACCAATAACAGATTCATTCTTTGGAATGCCAAATTTATTATCCTCTTTAAAATTAGATGTATCATATTTATCTAAACTCTTTTAATGTCTTCATAAAAAGTTTTCAGTATACGTATGTAGAATAAGGGAATCTGTATCTGTATACGCCAGTTTCACATTATCTCCATAGGTTTTCTTAATGAAGTTGTAATAAAAGTCATACATCACATGCTTAGCTAACTCGAGGACAGAGAATCCTATATATATATATATATATATATATATATATATATATAATATATATATATATATATATATATATATATATATATATATATATCGGTTTATCGTATTGAACAGGAGAGTTTCTCCATGTGTATTGCAACCAAACTTTCAGAGAAAACAGTATGATTCTTAAACTGCGGTTTCGAAATTAAAGCCTCAGCTCCCAATCTTCTCCCTTTATTTTCCCAGTGTGTGATTAACTTCACATCTGTACGCTTATCCACATTTTCCATAGTTTTCCCAAATACAGAGTTGTTCATTAATTTATAAAACATTTTTTCGAAATCATTAACCGCCATATTTCGCATTTTCGTATTCAAATCCATATATTTTTTTAGCCAATCACTTTGATTAAATGAGAGAATTCGATGAATCCTATCAAACTCTAAACCTGCCCTTAAACATTGTTGAAGATTTCTATAGTGAATGATGTATTTGCACTTATTGTTTAGATTTGGAATTAACTTCGACTGTTTTGAACCTGGTGGCGTGATATTTTCAGGGCAAAATGGAAATTCATTATGATCATCATGCAATTCTTTCGGGTATATCAAGTCAACCTCAAAGATGTATCCTTTCGGTGAATCTTCAGATATACTTAATACATCTAATTGTTTTATCTCCTCTACTGTTAGAAACTTGAACGAATTGATTGGTAATAATGCTGATAACGATTTGCCATAGAGATTTGTGGCATCCAGGTAGTTGATAAAAGAAGTGGGTTTTGACACATCATAACTAGCCATGTATTCATTATTAGCTTTCAAATGTCGAATGCTGCACTGACTAACACCACCTCTAATACCCTTTTTATAAAATGAAGCATATCAATATCTGTTAAAAGCTCCAGTTCTACTTTAGTATATTTAAGCATGGCGGCCCAAGACAAACCAGGTGCAGTAAAAAAGTTTGCAGGATCCAAGTCATATATTTTTCCACATACGCTTCTAAATGCTTCAAAGACGTCTGATAAAAGAAGAACATCCGTTTTTAAATATAAGTCACTGTATTCTCCTATGGAACTAATATTAAATTTTTCCCAAACCGTTTGCGCATGAGTATAGTCTTCTATTGATATATGGCATCCTTTTAGCTCATTATAAAATTCACGTAACGGTAGTCGGTTGTGATTTAATTTATCAAAAAGAATCAACAAATGAATATGGAAACGCTCCCTTTTTCTCATAAGTTTAAATTCATCTTGATCCGAAAAATAATGTTTAATAGTCCGACATTGGTCATTGTTTAAAATGTCCGCTAACTGATCAAGACTAGCAGGCATAAAACGGAATTAGTCTAGGAATCTCATTTTCAAATACTTGTTTCGTAATCCCCCATTTATGTTTTCCACCGTATCCACCAGAGTATGTTTCGAGAATGAAATATACTTTTCTTTATTTTCCGCAATAACGTCTATCGCGTCACCTCCCACACCTAAAGTTTTTATAAACAAATGAGCATCATAATTTGATAAATTATGGAAAAACACTGGTATGAAGTACGGAATTTTAAAATTAAGGTTGCAAATGCTATCCGCTGGTCCAAGATATTTTCCCGTCAAGTGATCGTGATTTCGCACTCTATCATCACGCTCTTGGAAAGGTTTTTCACAAATATGACAGTTTTCAGATGAAATAAAAGCGGCACTCTCCTCTTCAGTAAGCTCAATCATAGGCACTATATGTTTTAGGTGATCATTGTAAATTATTTTAACGTCATCTTCTAAACGTTTACAAAAGACTTCTGCACAATCTGGTCCACGATATGAGACATATTTTGATAACATCTCATTATAACTACATTTTATATAATATCCAAAAGAATAAGGTTGATGGATATGCGTTTTTTCCGTGTACGATTCTGTATCATCTCTTTTACAGTATGAAATAGGCATAAGTAAAGATTCAAAATCTGCATACACCACGAAAGGTATTCTTAGTTGTTTTTCAATTCCTTCAAATTTTAAAATATTTTTAGGTACTTTGTTCCCAAACTTATCAATTCGCAGTTCCCTCGTAGGAAGTCGAACCCTTATGTGATTACAATCATAATTTTTATGTTCGCATAATTTATCTTCATCACTAAAGTATACTAAACAACCATCACAAAGATACTTTTTATTTTTATGTTTCGATAATTGGGAACTCACAAGTCTAGATAAATTCCGTATAAGACAATAATGTGAATTACCAGCATTATCATCTATTAACAGTAAATTCACATGCTGATCACATCTTTTTTCTATAAAATGTAGCGGCCCCACAATTTCATATTCCAAACATCCATTTTTTAAGATTCGAATCAATGCCATATACGTTTACGGAAATGTTGTTTAACTTCTCAAATTTATTAATGTCTCTCAATTTCATAGGAAACTCAATATCAGCAAATTTTAAACAGTTCGTGTATTTTTCATAATTACTAACACGCACTGGATGATGTTTCGCCGAATAATAAATATGCCAGGATACTCCACATATAACACTTATTATCAAAATTTTGAATATTGCATTTATTAATATTTAGTTCTATAAATAACAGTTTTTGTAATGCCCATCCACTATCTTTTTCTTGAAACTCACTTGCCTTGTTTTCTATCTCGTCAATTAAGCTATGATATGTTTTGTCAAGATCTGTCGAAACATCACAATTCTTAAACTTCGTGTTAAATGATTTTAAATCCTCTACATCTTTTGAGGGTAGTAAATTCTCCAAATAGTTCAACATTCACCTCCACACAAAAATGTTTATCGATTTCCTGACGAACACAATCCAAAGTCTTCTGTTTCAAATACAGCAGAAACTCCTTTACGCCCACTTGAACTCGATTATCGTCTGCAGAGATCCGGTATGTAGCGATTCTGTTTTTAAACGCGTTGTTTATTATAGTTACACCAGACCCTTTCACAACACTTAATTTGTTTTTATGTTCCAAACTATTTTTATGCTGGCTTAAATATTTTGTCAGAATATTAATACCGCACTCGAATCAAACGGTCACATTTTGAGAACCACTACATCCACCACAGGGTGTGGTATCAATACGAGCGCGTTTGGACTCGGTAACCTCCACAAGTTTCGCACGTTTTTTCCGTATTTCATGCTTTTCACTTTGATGTTTTTGAAAATGTCCTTCACTACCAAAGATGACTCCACATACTTCACATAAACGTGATGTAGATTTACAATAACCTACTTGAAGTCTTCGTAGATTGTCCTTGCGGTTAAAACATCTACCACAACAATTACAAGGAAACATGTTTGATTTTGTAAGTACTTATCGGTCCAACAGATGAGGATATACTGAAGAATCTCCTGAATATGACCAGATATATATATATATATATATATATATATATATATATATATATATGCTCATATATACTCATATATATACCCACTTCTTTTTTATCAACTACCTGGATGCCACAAATCTCTATGGCAAATCGTTATCAGCATTATTACCAATCAATTCGTTCAAGTTTCTAACAGTAGAGAAGATAAAACAATTAGACGTATTAAGTATATCTGAAGATTCACCCGAAAGGATACATTGTTGAGGTTGACTTGATATACCCGAAAGAATTGCATGATGATCATAATGAATTTCCATTTTGCCCTGAAATATCACGCCACCAGGTTCTAAAAACAGTCGAAGTTAATTCCAAATCTAAACAATAAGTGCAAATACATCATTCACTATAGAAATCTTCAACAATGTTTAAGAGCAGGTTTAGTGCTTGATAGGATTAATCGAATTCTCTCTCATTTAATCAAAGTGGATTATATAAAAAGTATGTGGATTTGAATACAAAATGCGAAATTTGGCGGTTAATGATTTTAAAAAATGTTTTATAAATTAATGAACAACTCTGTATTTGGGAAAATCATGGAAAATGTGGATAAGCGTACAGATGTAAAGTTAATCACACACTGGGAAAATAAAGAGAGAAGATTGAAGCTGAGGTTTTAATTTCAAAACCGCAGTTTAAGAATCATACTGTTTTCTTTGAAAGTTTGGTTCAATACATGGAGAAACTCTATTCAATACGATAAACCGATATATATATATAACGAGTAATAGTATTATCTGACATTTGAGTGTCGACTCGTGAGCGCTACATGTTACCAAAAGTTGCTAACATTTACGTACGTGAACGCTTTCACGAGTTGACACTAGATGCCGAAAACTTATCGTTTAAATATTGTGATCCCTCCAGTAGGGCATATAGTCGACAGCGCGCGTTTGTACAATAGTGAACTTACACTCCAGTTCTCTCTCACTCCCGATGAGTCCCAAAAGGACAAAACAGCTGTCGGGTGATTCTCAGTGTTTGTTTGCTATTGTACAACCTCTTGCGTACTTTACTGCAGGCGATACATAATTTTTATATCTGCCAACTGTTATGTTGGCTATAATTATTGAAGAATCGACTATGTAACTGCTTTTACATACCTGTCGGCAAGTTGCTAATATATATATATATATATATATAGGATTCTGTGTCCTCAAGTTAGCTAAGCATGTGATGTATGAGTTTTATTACAACTTCATTAAGAAAACCTATGGAGATAATGTGAAACTGGCGTATACAGATACAGATTCCCTTATTCTACATACGTATACTGAAAACTTTTATGGAGACATTAAAAGGAGTTTAGATAAATATGATACATCTAATTTTAAAGAGGAGAATAAATTTGGCATTCTAAAGAATGAATCTGTTATTGGTAAAATGAAGGATGAGCATGGAGGGAAAATTATATGGGAATTTCTTGGAACGGGTTCTAAAGCCTATATTGTTGATGTTGAGGGTGAACTTCACAAAACTGCAAAAGGTATCCAGAAGGCTGTAATAAAAGTGAATTAACAATGAATGACTATAAAAACGTGGTGTTTAACGGTGTTGATATTTATAAAAATGTACGATCATTTAGATCAAATAAACATGTGTTGTATACAGAATTAAGGAATAAGGTTGCATTGTCTTGGCGTGATGATAAAAGGTATATTATACCTAATGGTTGCGGTAGTACATTAGCTTGGGGTCATTATAGAATACCATCTTAGCCGTTAACTTTTGTTAATTTTTCATCCCTAGGATTTTAATGATTTTGTAGGTTTGTTAGGTAGAATAATGGTAATTTATGTATATTATTTACTCTGTGTTTTAATCTGTATTTTATAGTTATTTAAATTATGAATGCTTACGTTTTGTTAATTGTATGTATAGGCGTTTGGATATGTAATGAGTTGATATTACATTTTATATGTATACTATGCTATTCAAACAAAAAAGTAAATAGGGTTTCTAAGGCTTATGTTTAAAAATATAATTGTAATGTATTAAATGTATGAAAGTTTGTTAAATTAGCGTTGTAAGTTTTGATAATTTGTATTTGACGGTATGATACACCATGTAAAAAAATGTATGTACAATCAATAATAAAATTGTATTTAGAAATTATTGCGTATTTTTAACTTACCCTACCTTTAAGTGTTAAGTAGAAATTGGCAAATAAATTTTCTATATATTCAAATTAATGGTAAAGTTCAAACGAAACTTAGACCATGTATATCTATAAATGATGACAGGGACTCGGTGATGGTATGCATTAAGAGTGGCATGTTAACAATTACTTCTCTCATTCAAGTTTACCAACCTAGTTACAAATCTAATTAAACATATTCATTAGTTAGGAGAATATTTTTGGAACACCCTGTATGTTGGTATTATGAATTACAAACGAGGAAAACAGAACCCGCTATCTCCCTCTACTCTCTTGCTATGGTTTCTACAATCTCATGTAAAGCTGATATCTTTGATTTGCCTTTCTGATAGGCAAATTAGTGTTTATGAAGAGGTTTAGGTGTTAGTACCTCCGTCCTGATATATTGGTCTACTAATTTCTCCACTGTTTTAAGCATAAACGACAAGAGGCTTATTGGAGGATATGACTTTGGATCATCTAGAGGTGTTACACCCTCTTTGTGTAAAAATATGACTTTTACTTTCCTCCATGATTGAGGAACATGGCCATATACCAAACTAGATCTAAATATTTTTAACAGTGTTGCTAGTAAGATGTCCTGTCCTTGTTGAATGAGTGCCGGGAACACTCCATCAGGGCCAGGAGCCTTGAAATTGTGTCAAAAATAGATAAACTTTTTATAACCTAACTATACTTTCTTCTATTACCAATATAATACCAAGTATTTGTGTTTCATATATAGTATATTTTATATCAAAAGTGAAAATGTTCATAAAAGAAATCATGTCATTTATTGATAAGAACGAGACGAAACTGTAATTTGAAAAAAAAAGTACGAGACATAATCCAGAGGTATTATTTTTAAGAATGGAATGCGTTTTTTAGTCAGTTTTTGTTAGTAACTAGTTTATTCTCGCCTAAAATATGATGAACAATATTATCCTTAAAAGTGTCGTCATAAGTTGAACTTATTGAAAGTTTCCATTGAAAATTAAAGTTTATTTATGTTAAGCATTTAAAGCTGAACAATAACGGTTTTTTGTTCAAATTGTGTATTTAGAATAAGAGTGTTATTGAATTATAACAAAAAAACAAAAAGATTTATGTTTTTAGATTGAAAGAACAGAAAGTATGTCACGTAATACAATGGAGGGTTAGAATAGAGCCTTTGTTGCTGGAATTATTATAATGTAAAAATATGTTAAAAAGGTACGCATTTAGGTATTTATCCAGTTTGTACTCTTTTGTTCAGAGGTGTAATTGAATCTGATAAATATCTAAATGAGATCAGAAAAGAATAGTCATTTGATTAGTTATTTCAGCAATGCTAATTACGTACAGTAAACACGTTAAAACACAGTAGTCATAAATTGGGATCGGTCGAGAAACTAATTCATTTAATTTTCTCATTTGTCTTCGTCCGAACGTAACTGGAAAATTTACATTCAGGTTCTGCAGGGTATTAATTAAAAAGATCCAGCAGCAAGCCCAGGCTCGGCTCGTGCGCCACAGTTATATGTTCAATAGCACACATTAAAGTGACATTGTATAAACGAGTTATTAACATTTGTTTTGTCTGGTTCCAGTTCGTTTATAACATTGAGCAAAATTTTGTACCTTAACAAAACAACCAACCCATACATTAAGCAACTTTACAAAGTTAAATTACTTTTATTTAACTTTCTAAACGAATATTCAAACAATTATTTTAATTAAGAAAGAAAAGAAGCAAAAGAAAAGTAAAAAAAAACTCTTTCATAATAAAAGTATTTGTACAGAGACCGTTAAAACTTGAGCTACTTAGAATTCTGTTCGCGGTTTGTAGTGTCCACGAAACGCCCTCTTGATGAAGATGTGCTGGAATGGGTCGAATGCTTACAACAACCCTTAAACCTAGAGAATGTTCATGTTTTATTGCTATTGCTCAAATTTAGAAATACCCCTTAGAATTATGTACAGATTTACAGCACGCGTAATTCACATTTAATACACCCCTTAAAAATATAACTACCAACGGTACTTGCAACCTGTAAATATCTTTGTCATTTCTAAAACACAAGCTTTGGCTAATTAGTAGTTCTACCGAGAAAGGGTTTCATTGTAAATTTCCTATTTTATAACAGTTATAAAATTGAATTACGACGTATTATACTCTAAATACTACTAATTTTCATTCAATTACATTTCCATCCTTACTTCCTTCTCTTTTCAGTTCGTGTCAAATTACTATCAAATTGTTTTTAAATTTGTATACATTATTCAAAATAACTTTTACGATCTTTAGTTAAACTACATTAAACTATATTTACATTAATATGTATTTTTGTACATTACATAACCGTTACACACTCTTTTTAATTCAAAAACCCACACAAAATGTCAATCATGTTCAAGTATATAAATTTAAAGAAAAACTATTTAATTATTATTAGAATAAATAGATTAATTATTTAAATAATTATGTCATTGCCTGTGGTTGCTTTGGTAGGTTGTATCTGCTTTAACTCGCTCAGTTGTAGCCTTGTGGACAGACACTGTGCAAAATTTTATTTCGCTCCCAAGAAACTTTTGAAGGAAGAGTCTAACCTTTAGGTACTACGCAAATAGTAAAGAGTACATTTTAGATTAGTTTATCCTTGTCTAGTACATGTTTTTAGATTTATTCACTTTGTGCGTTAAAAGTGTATTATTTATAGCGAAAAAGCTTCGAAGTTTCAGCTAATTTATATCTCAGAGGGAGAATTAAAGCGATACGCAATGCCATTGTAATTGTCACATTCCAGAACTCACAGAGTCAATCCCTCTTCCACTGACTATCAACTACAACTGCAAATGAAGCTTTCTAATTTTATTTTTCTTTGACTTTTACCGTAACGACCTGTATTATTTACTACTGCCTGTCCCTTATGGCAAACCAAAAACATGGCTTTAAGAGATATGTTTCTTCTTATCATTTCTGTATCAAATCCTAATTTTCCATATATTTTCAAACTTTTTGGACTCCAGGGCAAGCTGGCCTGTACTTTCGACAAGCCTCAAGTGGCCCTCTCCTCGGTCACCGGGTTAATTTTTATTTCAAAGATACAAGGTAAGTGGCTTGGACATTTTATGGCTGATTTGGTTAGACTACAGTTTTAAAGGCATAGGCCGCCGTACTTGGGAGTTACGTTAAGATGTCATCCAGTATGTATTAACCTGTATAAGCGTGCAACAAATGAGATACCTGTTGCGCCAACTTCCGCGTTGCTGTGTCATATGTTGGTGCATAAAGCCAGAGCATGTTTCTCGTTTCCGACCTCCAGGTAAAGAAAACTACAAAAACGAAATGAAGCTGGCTGTATATCGCAATTGAGAGGCTTGTAAGTGCCGA
>JALBCR010001830.1:0-60794 GCA_030710515.1 Abscondita cerata
TTTTGCATTTGTTTACATAACTTTGTCTGAGATAAAGATTTAGACACTTTACAACAAAACCCAATAAGTATGGAAATAAGTGAAGAAACGGGCCCGTTCTCACATTGTCCACATCCTCGACCGTGTAGAGGTGGTCCTACTGCAAATATAATTCGAACAGCATTTGCTGAATACTTCTCGTCTGATCTTGGTTCAATACCTTGGCAAAAGCAGCTATATGAAACTATCTACATAGTATTCAATAAAAATTAACTTGCCAAATTTTTTCTTTTCTTTTTGTTCAGTTTCTCGGGATTTGATATTATGCAAATTTCACGCCACGCTTCTAATCGTCAATTTGTTAATTTGTACTCGTCCAACGTTTTATCCCACAATGCGGGTTTATTGTCGACTAGCGATATTAACGCGCAAGCGTCCACATCTATTTTGCACGAGCACTTGACGCCGAATGAGACTAGCGACGCGAGGAAGGGCTCGTCTTCAGTCTTGACGCAACGTTCGTTCACACTCATCCGATCCGGGCGTTTTGACTGATCGTCGCAGTGACAAAACGTCCATCAAATAACTCGATTGCTTTTTTCCCGGATAATTAACCACAGAATTAACAAACACAAAACGTCAAAATTAAATTATTACAATGTCAAATTTTAGTAGAATCGAGTTCGTATGATATTTTTCACATCGTGCGAAACTCGAGAATAGCAACTAAATACAAATTTTTTTGCGAAGTTATATTGATAGCAAGTCGTTCAACGAATTGTCGCATGATTCGAGACTAGCACCCCTGGAACTATCTCAGTAGTCTAATTGTACACATCATAGACAATGTTTAAGTAGTTATAAGGCAATACGCATCCAGCTAGTAAGAAAAAAAGTAAAGTGTACCGAGAGGTACATACCCAAATTTTAGATCTTGATTACCAGTTGCCTCAAAGTCATATGACTCTATGATGGAAAGGAATCAAATCAGCCATCTACGTATCAGCATATGATCCATCCTAAATTCATTAGACCACCAATCCACCGTAAAGAAAATTTTAGAGAATAATTCGGTACGAAAAATTCAAAAAAATTAATATGGAAATTTCTATTAGATACCGTAAAGAATCAAACAGGAAAATCTTTAGAAACCATTAAAACCTTTACAAACGATTACATTCCAACAAAAATATGTGAAAGTTTCTAGAGGGTTTGTATGGTGTTTCTATAAGTAATTTTCAAAGAAGGGCTAAGTCAACGGTATAGAATCTACACATCTAGGCACATTTGGTACATTTTCAATTAACGGTTATATTAAATTTTTGATATTTTAACTAACGTCAACTGTGAAGAATAAGATTATTATTTTTATTTTTTAAATATACAACAAAGAACTGTACACAATTTGTGGGTATTATGGTTTTTCCTAAGCTAGTGCGGCATGCGGCCCTCCACTTCGCGTCTGAACACATGGCATCCGCTCTGAAAAAGCGTACATTACCCGCTAATAATGTAATGTACTATTACTTGTGTTTTAGGTATTCAAAATGAGTCGACGAATAACACTTTTAGGTACAAGATAACACTTTTAGGTACAAGAACCATATAATTACAAAATATACAAAGAGCGTACTCTACCTTGAAAACTCTGTACCCAACATAGGAATTATTTAAATGAATTTCAAAAAAAATGTTATGTGATATGCTTGTTTTATCTCACTTTACATACTGTTCGGAAATATATGGTTCTTGTATTGACTATGACACTGAAGAGAATACAGCGTGTACAAAATTGTTGTTTTGAGATTTATATATGGCATTCGTAAATATGATCACATCTCTCACAAATTAAAAAGAATTAAATTGGTTAAATATGGAACACAGAAGGTTGTTGCACACGGCCACCTTGTACCATAAAATAATTACTACAAAAAACACCACCATACTTATACAATAAAATAAAATTCAGAACTGACGTGCACAATTTAAATTTGAGAAATAGGGGTTTGATTACGCCACCACAACATACAACAGCCTTGTTTGAAAGATCGTTTCAATATCATATTAGTAAAATTTATAATAGCATACCACAACATTTGAAGTCTATGCCTGTTCAATTATTTCATAAGCATTATTTAAATCTTCTTCTAGCTACATAATACTACCTTTTCTGTTTTTCTTAATATTATCTACAGACATATGCACTGCTGTAATTAAAACATATTTTTTTTTAGTTTTAGTTTGTTGTTTATGTTTGGTTACTTGTTTTCTAGTTATAGGTATACATTGCATACATTCTTTTTCATATGCAACAAGGTGCAGTTGAAAAACAGTATTAACTGAACTGCAGCTTGGGATTTTGTTTAGCAGACTACCTATTTAGTTTTTTTGTATGATTGATTATTGTTTCTATGAACTTGATTTATGTACAGTACATATTATTTTGTTTTTTTTTTTTGCTAGCAAAATAAACATTATTATGTATTATTATTATATGACGTTAGTTAAATGTCTTCACGGAAACTCCTTGACTAAAACCAAACTGTTGCTTTATATTTCAAGCAGAGTTACGTACGTTGAAAAACTTAACTAATATGGAGTTAATTTGTAAAAAAAAAATTGTAGACGACTTTAAACCAAAACCGGAGTAACAATAAAATTGTATTTGATCATTAAGACTTCAAAAACCAGGAAATGTAAACGTGTTTTAATTACATTAATTATAAAATTGTAATGACCTAAATTAACATAAAAACATAATTTTTTGGATTTAAAATAAGACATACAATGGCTGTCTAAATAAATTAACGGCAACTTTGTAAAGCTTTCCATCGAAGTATCACAGAGTGGGGGTTGTTACCATGACGGATTTGAGGAACTTGTCTATATAATTCTTGGTGAAATTTATTGATGTTCGTGGGAATGCAACAGGAAAAGAAATAATATTTGGCAAAACATAAAAAAATAAAACCGTTTTAATTCTTTTGTTTGAATTTTATTTAGTTACATGTTTGTTATGTCTTTGAATCGTCTTGAATTCTTTCCATTTAGGTATTCAATTAAAATTTTTATATAATTGCTTTCGGTTAAGTAATATCAATAAAAACCCTAAGCATAATGGTTTAATTATTCACGAAACAATGTTTAACAACTTGGTACACAGAAAGTTTTGTTTGAAACATTACATCTGCGAACCTTTGAAAGTAACATTTGCCTGGCAGTAATTAAAATAGTTTAAAGAAAACTTTTCTATAAACTCAAATGTGACTGCCTAAGTTGCGAGCGATTCTATTTAATTTGAAACCTGACTTTGCGAAATAATCTTTTTAAGCGTTCGATGACGACCCTTAACGCATTTTTTAATTGAAAGCATCATACAGTGTGGTTGGAAAACCAGTGCGGCATAATTAGTTGAAAGCTCACCGCTAGATGACGTTAGATGTTCTGAGATATTTAACGTTACCCTCCAGACAATTTCATTGTAGAATCATAAAAATGTTTAATATCCCACTTTGGTAGCTGTTATTGTACCGTAAAGTAACTCACTCTCTATTATACTTATCAAGGCAAATGCAGTATAAACTACGGTACAAGTAGCTACAATGGACAAGATACTGGCTCGCAAAGGGATTGGAGATGATCGTTATGTCATGTGACGAAATAAAATAAAGCTTCCTTATGGCAAATCTCGTTGTATTTGTACGTACATGTGCACATAGGCAAGAAATGAAACGTTTACGTGTAATGAAGTGTTTTACAACTTCACTTCTTCACCAATTTATATCACGAAATTTGAGAAGGAATAACTTTTCAACAAAACTACCGATACTAATTAATTATTTGTCGTAGATTAATTAATTAATTTATTCGTAAACAACTTTCCGTGAGTCAGTACTCGAACTTGCGACGTATGTAAAAGGAAAAAAAGCAATTAGATTTAAATAAAGTGTTGGCAAGTCGAATAACATATAAGTATACGTGCTTCCTTAAAATTGTCTGTTATATAAAGAATTGCGTGGAGGAATGGTATCAGCGATGATATAAACGAAACCGTTCTGCTGTGCGCTTCGCACAAGGGTTAAATCGCTTTCGCACAAACAGCGGACGAATAAAAAGCTCAGTACGAGGGTGGGTATCGTAGACAAATGGGTGTCGCTGCATATGTAAAACGAGGAGCCTAGTCACCTTTTGTCTGTCATTTGTCACTGTCCATGAAGGCAGGGAGCGGCGTCTCCATGGAGGAAACCTATGTCGCCGCTGCCGACTAGAATCTCTTCACATCAACATAGTCATCGGCTCACTGATTGTGTGTTATCATTATCTCTTGTGGACATTCAATGATTTTTAACGAAGAAAAGATTGCCCCAGAAAATTTCTTCATAACGCTGAGCAGAGAGAGCATAATAGGGGACCCAACCATCAATTTACCTTTATAAGTTGTAAAGTTGCATACACGTTTTAATAAGTTCTTTAGAAAATTTTATTTCTACTTATTGAAAATCTTGGTGAGAATATAACATACGATATTTATTAATGTTTAAAAATATTTTGTATAGAATACTGTAGGGTAATTGACAAATTTTTCAAATGCATCTTGACTTTAAGTTGTGTATTTTAGAGTGTTTATAACGAAATTGTGGACAAATAATTTTATAGCGATTTCGGTACTCTCAGAAACTATTCAAAGTATCTTGACGCATTTTTATAGTGGCCAATGTGTGTGAGTTTTAGTAAGGAAAATTGATAAAATTACAATTTTATTAATAGAAGTCATATACAAAAATTTTAATTAAAAACTAATGAGTTAAGTTATATTATATATATTATATTAATTATATATTATTATACCTTTTACATTTAAATTAAAAAAAATATGTACCGTTTTGATTAACTTATACCCTACGTAACGAGGGTGATCTGACAATACACGCTAACTTCAAATAACGAGATTTTACTGCAGTTATTTTTATAATCCAGTTGCGTACATTAGCTGTAAAAAATCAGAACAATATTTTGTTATGTAGAATATACTTGCCGACAAAAGTCAATATCTGCTGTGTACCGGTTCATCTAAAGTGTGTCGAAGATCCAAGAGAAGATTTTGTAAATCTTTTAGTGAGAACACCAGAAATAAAATATTCACGAATTTTGAGAAAAATGATCTGGTACCAGAGAAAAGTTTTGTGGCTGCTACGTCAAGAAAACAAAAGAGAACCAAGAAAGTAGACGCACTACTCCGATTTATAAGCGTTCTTCCCAATGGGTGAATAAGCGTACAAGTTTGTAAATACTTTTCTAAGCACTACTGGATTGAAACGTTTACAGTAGAAGCATGGGTGAAACGGTAGCACGGTATGACGGAAGCAAAATCCAAGCAACAAAATGAGAAGAAGACCAAAAATCACAGAGTTAATATTTTTAACAATGCTAAAGTGTTAATGAATGCAGGAAGAAAATAAAACATGCCTGGGCATAAAATCTTCAACCAAAAACCTTACTCTGTTTACACCAAAACAGGACTGATGTGATCTTTGCATTTAAAATGAAAAGAATAATGTGGAGGAGAATAAATGGAAGCAGCATATTAAATACGAAAATCGTAGCAAAGAAGAACGTTCCAAAGAAAGAGATAAGTCATTCAAAGGCGTGAATTTTGCTTTTGTATGGACTGCAAGTTTTTAAAAGTAGCACCGACTTTAAATGCAACAAAAAAATTATTTCAGACCTATAATTTTACTATTTACAATCTTACTAGTTACTAAACCACATGTTTTCTGGTTCACTAAACTTGAAAGTGGGCTGTCTTCTTTAATTTTGTAATTTTGTGCAATATTGATATTATTAAGAAGTATCTAACAAAAAAAAACACACACACAAATGGAATGTGGGCGGTTCATGCCTTCTTTGAAAAAACTGAAAACTGAGAAATTCAGTTACCAAGTGATTATATTAAGGCTTCAAGGGAAGCTAGGAGAAACCTGGAGTCACAATAAAGTGATTCAATTATAGTACATTTTTTTCAAGGACATCATCGCTATGCTAGCATAGACCAGACAAAATACATGTGGTTACAGATATTAAAGTTCATTAATTATAGTCCCAGTAGTAGAATTCAATACAAACTGAAGTTTGGTCATGAATATCATAAACTTCCACCAAGATGTAAAGTGATTGCTCCAGTTATGGGTTTTGCGTTACATAACAAAACTCGTTTACCAATTGCTAAGAAAAATGGAAGAATTTACAAGCTCTAAAAAGTGTAATTTCTCAAGAATGCCACAGCTTACGACCAATTAGATTATTTGAGAAAAGAACAGGATAATGAAATTATCAACATATCAAAACAAAACATGAAGAAGTCGAACCTAAACCCAAAGAGTTGAAGAAAGCAAATAAATACCCTTCATGCTATGTTGCTTATGAATTAGTTTTCGTTTTTCAGTTTGATTAATTTTGTTATTTTCATTATAACCCTTTAAGCTAAAATCTGCTAACTACTAGATAGTTAAGCACAATATTCTAGTACATTTACTTTCATATTGCCTCAATTTTTTTCAATAATGTAATGTCCTTGCATTTCCTATTTAACGAATCTAGAAAAATGTCTGATAAGTTGTGAATATATTTTGATGAAAACGGTTTTTTTGTTTCTTCTGTAAAATCAGTGTTCGCGGACAACCAGTTATTGTCAGATCACCGTCAATATACTATATTGTTAAAAAAGCTAATTAATTAAACTAACAATTCCTAATAGGATATATAAGGTCATTCATTTAAAATTTTGGCGATGTTGCTTGATTTGTATTTTGCTTCGCCATGTATTAATAAATTTTCTGGATAATAAAAATAATTAATAATAATTAATACAGCTTCAACTGACTTGAAAATAACATGTTAATAGAAATACGACTTTTTTCGAAAACCCTGTATAATCGAAAATATTTTTTAAATGTAACTCAGTATCACAAACTTTGAAAATTTTATCAACTTCAAGTTATCCTTCGGTGTCAGCAGTTTGCGCGACTCTGTAGAGAGAGGGTACTAAGATTAGCATACTTTCCTACCACATAAAAGTGCACAACCAATTATGATTAACAAACCAGCTAAGCCCACTCTAATTATGTTGGTTCGAGAATTTTGGGAAGATATAATGAAGTAAACTCAATAACACTTATTAACAAATTGGGTTTTCTTGAAATCTATTTTACTGTACAACAATAGCACAGAATCATGAGAAGCGTTCACATAAATCTTGAAGAGTAGAAAATATATTCAGCAGCCTTCCTGGAAGTTCAACAAGGAGAATTTGTACTTTGTATGGCACGACGGCCTCCTATATAAACTGAAATTGTTACGTCCCACACCTCATTATTTGATTGCAAAATCATACTTTTCATCAGAACGATACTTCCAAACAAAAATCTCAAATTATCACCCTATAAATTCCGCTCAGGGAAATATTATGACCATTATCTACATTCACGGCTGAATCTCGACCACAAGCTGCCATATTCGCTGACGTCACGGCAATAGTATCCATAAGCAACAACCCACAAATTACATCTGTTGAATTTACAAAACACACCTCAGTCTCATACAATACTGGTTGGACAAATGGAAAGTCATGGTCAACCCTATGATGTCCATCACCTTCATCAACCGAAACATTAGGAGCTAAAGACATGCATCTGTCAATTAACACCTAAGTAAGTACTTCAGACTAATCATAGATCAAAAAATTTACCTAAAAGTCGCATATCATGACAATGAAAACTTAAGATACAGAAAATAAGGAGGCTAACTGAACAAAGATCATAAGTCATCACAGAAAACAAAATACTATTATACAAATGTATTTTCAAGCCTATCTAGATTTATGGAATTTGCCTCTGAGGACGGTGAAAACATTCTAATACACTAATTATACAGAGAACCAAATCCAAAATATTAAAAATGATCTTTAATGCACCCAGGTACATTAGTAATAAAATTCTGCAACAAGATGCTGGCATATAAGTTATTAGTGACAGAAATCACCAGATTAACTAGAAAATACCTGCAACAATTCCCAAACCACACCGACGAGAACTACAACAACTTCATACTAAACCATTAGTTATAAGACGGCTAAACGAATATTGCAGACCAATAACCAGATCATTTGTTATTAATATTAATCAATTATATCATATTGTACTTGCAAAGAGAATTGTCGGAGGATAATTTCTTCTTCATGTGTACTCATTATCTCAATTGCAGTATCCGCCAAAATAAACAGTACCGAAAATAAAATAAATATGAACGAAAATAATGCTCTACCAAAAACATTTTAAACGAGCATGTTTTTCGAATAATAGAACCGATTTAAGTTTTTCTGCGCATGGAGAGGCAACCACCAGAAGATTTTGAAACTAGTATAGCTATAGTTCTATACGGTTCTGTCGATCGTCAGTTTTAATTGGAAGTCTGGTTCTTGGTGTATATTTTAACGATAATATTGCAGTTATTTCACAGTTTATAATGATATTTGGTATTTTCTGAACTTTTAGAATAGTGCTGATACGAGGACATTTCTTGACTGCGTTCAAAGCCGTTGTTTTACAAGTCTTTCTGAACTAGAAAATTCTCAGAGGTTTGCATTATTATTGGAAGTAAACGACATAACAAAAGTAGAAGGTATAGCAGAATATCTTCTGGGGCCAACATTTGATATACTTCTATTTTTAGGGATTTCTCGATACAGCCCCACCAGTATTGACTAAATGGAATGCGAAAGCATCTAAAACAATAATGTAAATTTAATTATCTATAACTTTTATTTGAACTGTTTTTCTATAACGCAATTTTTTTCCTCGTTTTCGAGTAAAAGATTAACTTTGAATTTCACTCTTAAATTATTTAAAAACAGCGGCGATTCTTCAACAACCTGGTACCTGGATCCGCCTTAAAGGGTGGTAGGTCATTAAACAGTTCGATATATTTATCATATCATTTTTAGCCGGTTAGCCGTTTATTTCATTTTCAGGAGAATACCACGGTTGTTGTTTGTTGTTTGTGGTTTGTTTTGGAGTAGTACTTACTTTCATTGGTAGTTTAATTTGAAATGTTTTACAAAAATCACGAGAGCGAAGTTCCAGCGAAACGTCAAGATCACATTTAGGACTACATCAAAATCCGAAAAACTTGAAGTCATGGGACAACGGCGTGAATTGTTTACATTCAACAATGTAGTACAACAGGGACATCAAGTATATTACTACTGCAGAATTGTATATCGGATTAACTATGTTACGTGTTAACTATTGTCATTCACGTTGTGACCAGATGAATACAACAGTATATCATCTGGATACCACCATGTACGTGTACTTGTATATATATCTACAATGACGAAAGTTTCGAAACAACTTGTATCCTTCTTTTAAACCAGTATAAGTACAATGTGTACATCCAATATCGGAAATGGAAAGACGTTTGAAGAAGCTGATCACTCGCGTTAGCGAAACGTTAAGAAGACTTCGCGCGGTTTAACTTGTGGTTTTGGTATCTGAAATCAAAAAACTATCAAAACAAAATGATTCAAGAAACCTTTAAATAACAAATTATTTTATCACTCAGATTATTGCCAAATTGTCGGCATACACTTTTAGTTTAATGTCTTCAGGGGTTTGATGGGTAGGAGACTATTCCATAACAGAACGACAAGCGCTGGCCCTTGTGGTACACGACTGCTCAGTTGGACTATGTCTCCGCATTCAGTTACGATTTTCCAATTTTGAAAGTAAATCCGAATAATTGTTAAAAGATGCTCTGATATATTTATACGTATTAATTCGGATGCTGAGTTAAAGTTATTCGAATGGTTATCATCACACATGTTTCCTTTGCTCAATGCGTGTATTATTGACAATTTTGGTTTCTAAACCACACTGTTGGTTTGATGAACCCCCTCTTTCCTCAATTTTAGAAGTCAATTTGTTCGATTAATTATTCTAGGAGTGTAGCAGTTGAGTTTAAGAGTCTATGATAATCACAATTAATCTCAACACCTTTTTGATTTAATTGAAATAACCATGGCTACCGTACGTTGTAAAAATTTGAAAAGACGGTTTTGCTCTGTTCTTCTACTAAAGTTTTATAATTTCGTCCGCGTCTACGACTTTACAACTGTCAACCGGGAGCAGGCTTGTTTATGTTCAGATTCGGTAAAATCCTTGGAATAATCTTGTGTTAAAAATTTATAAGTAACGTCAGGATAGTTTGAAAAAGAGTATAAATTATCTTTGCAAGAAGAGCTTTAGATGCAGGTCATTTGGTTAACAGTGTTGCTCTTTGTCGAAAACTAAAGAGAGCCCCATTCCTGTGATTTTGTATTGAAGTCAGTAGATTTGGGAAATGTACCAACTATGCAAATTGGATCTATACGAACCTTTTGCCAAATCTAACTTCTCGTATGGGGAATTTTGTTAGTTACAATTAACTGCAGGATCCAGTATTTTAATCTATAATCCTTTTACGTCATTGTACGGTAATTTTATTGGACACATTAAACTAACAATAAAATATCAATATTGAAATTCAACGTTGCAGAAGTAGAAGGTAATGAGCCGGTGCTTGGGTTTGTATTTAGTTGTAGAAACTTAATCATTGCTCTGTCTCATAGTGTCTCTTCTTCTTACATAATAGACAAAAACGATGGATCAGTTTCATCATAATCTTTTCTCTATGTAATTGGTGTTTGAGTTTCAGTACTTCCTTCTGTGTTCTTATGCTGTCCAGTTATCCGGTAGCCCCAATGTGTTTCTTCTAGTCTGATTTTTTGCCTTTTAGTTACGTCCAGCAAATTTGTGATGGTTTGCAATTTCTTTTAGTAGGTTTATTAATGTCTTAAGTTGGCCATCCCATTTCGTTTTTTTTTTTTTTGAAGGCCAAGGCTTGATTTAGGTGACGGCTGCTTTGGTCAAGAAACTTTTCTTTACTCATCATCCCAAACTGATGTGTTATAAATCACCTATTTCTCCTGTTCCTGTTACAATATTGATCCAAGCCTTACGTATCTTCTAATCTTGCTACACAGCATTCGTAAGAGGTATCCCTAATAGTACTAATGTCCTGTACCCTTTTTTAAAAAATTTTTTTCAAAGTTTAACTTTTGTCTGATAATTCCGATTGTGTGGTATTTTGCGTGATTGGTGTTCTCTGCAATAGGTCCTTCTTTCAGTAGGATCCTCGACACCTTCTCATTTATAAGCATGAACCTATTCATAGTGTTTTCTCTTCCTCACGTAGACCACATCTCTAATAGGAAATTTTGGCATGCTTTGAAATATTAGAGTTTATATTAGGGTTTGTCATGCGTTTTATATGCTGTTGCTATTGCCAAATATTGTCTCATCTCTTCGTTTTATTGTTATTGTTCTCCAGGATCCAGAAGACGCTTCTAACAGAAGAGGATTCTGTTTTTACACCTACTCTCCCGGAGTACTTTTGTAAATCCGCCATTCTGTGTAATATTTGATTTTGTTTATGGTTTTCTCCATTAGTGTTTTTCCTGTCACTAAGTTCCATGTTTGTTGCAATGTTCATCATTGTGTATCCAATTCAGAAATCAGTTAATGAAAAAAAAACCGGCTATGCCTCAATAAACCTATAGCGTTGGGAGCAGAAAAAGAGAAAAGTGAAGAGATTGACTAAAATAAGCTGTAAATAATTATAAGAAGAGAATTTCAGCATTCACATAAGTTCAAGCAAGATCAAATGCAGCTAGGAGAAACTTTGGGAGTACCGATCTCTGTACTGACTAGGGGCCAGCCCTAAAGTCCCGTACCCAGGGTCTATTACAGGGAGCCAATTGAGCATCAGCAAGCAGGTAAATTCGTCTCTCTTAATAAACTTATGGTTTCACATAAACAGGTTATCCACCTTCCTCATATGGGTTTATTATATCTTATAAAGCTTATCGAAGCGAAGTAACATATGTCTAGACTAACAAAAAATGTCACAATGATGACTATTGATCGCCAAATTAATAGTAGATTTTCATCAGGATCATTATTTGTAAATTTATTGGAAAAAAGAGAGAAGCCATACTTACATTTTCAAAAACCAAAAGCTAATATAAACCACTGTTTATCACAATACTGTTTGCGGTGTATTCGGTAAAGCTTCATTGCATTTATAAGCTTAGATTGAGTTTCAAGTTTCAATCTTACAGCTGCGTTGAGACTTCAACATGTACAACTTGCACCAAGTTTTCTGACAAAACGTAAACATACGTTACATCGGCTTATTTTCATAAAAAGGAAGATCAAAGGCACTATCAGATTGTATGTACAGGAATTGAGATTTTCAATTTTTTAATCATAATAGTGGTAGTTAAGAAAAATAAATGATGTACGAATTAACTTATAAACAGATAATCATATTCTAGATTTGTTTTCGAAGCGATCTATATTGCTAGCATTTATTCAACCATCCATCTCGGTTTTTTGTAGCCATTAAAAGCATCGCTTAGTTGCGAGCAAGGGCGATCGTATTTTGACTTGAGCAGACCTCTGATTGTCTCCGCTTGAGTCTAAACTCTTTTGTATATTGTTTCACTACGGCCTGATTTCATTTGCATTACTTTCTACTTAAAATTATACGTATTCGCTTTTTCACTTAAAGTAAATTGGAAAAATGTGGATGCCTTGTTTTTATTTCAAGAGTTTTAAATAAGAAAGCTATTCAATGCAGGTAAAATTTGTAATTTCACAAACTATTTCAGTCAAAATAGTTAAAAATAAATTGAAGGTTTTATTCAATCATGTTAAAATCTTAGTATTATTACCTGATATTATCCTAATTTAAATGTTTCTTCCATCAATATTTCTATCAGATTTCCATTACTAATAAGGATCAGAAATTTAAGTTTCCTAATATCCTGATCTGAGTAGCACTACAAAAAAATGTTACAACAACAAGGAAATAAATTCTAGAAGTACAAGACACATGTTTCAAGTATTCAATCGATTATAATCATTAGCATTTGTATCGTCCCAGCCGAAGAAACTTGTATTGGCATTCACAGATTCAATGGAAAGTGTTTGATCCAAGGAGATTTAAAACTTTTATTTCGAAGGTTTTGATTTACTACTTGATTTAAAAAAATAAGTATCTAAAACTAGACAACCTATGAATTAAAATTTAAAACCGATAATATTGATTTGATAAAATTAATTTAAATTTTAACAAAATTGTCAAGTGTTAAGAGCATGGCTATCTATGCACACACAAGAATTAGAGATCTACCTTGTTTTGGTTTAAAAATTAAGGTATACCGCGAGTAGGTTAAAAGTAGACCTTAAATGATTTAAAAAAAATTAATTAATAATATAAAAAATGTACAAGGTATACAAACTAGAAGGTTAATGGATAAATTACAGGAAAACAGATGGACTAAACAAACAGGGGTAGCAGCTACATAACTTTAAAGATCTTAATAGAAAGTACGAGGTCTGGAAACACAGGTCATTACTTGCATCCAAGGTATGTTTCAATTAATTCGTAATGTATACGTTTGGATAATAAGGTATTCAGACAAAATCACTCCACAAAAATCATTCCGGTTAACAACACTCCGGTGAAAATCACTCCATAAAAAATAACTCCAACATGGTAATCACTTCAAACTAAAAAACTTCCATTAAAAATCAAGTTAGTAAAAAGAACTCCAATAATCACTCCATGAAATAAACACTTATAAAAAAACACTTTCATTGAACTACATTATTACCAATATGTAGGGGAAAGTTCCTTATATATTGGACCAGTGCCTAAACTGAACCTATGGCGACTTTTGGCAAATCCGAATTGACGAGGATATTATCCTAGCAGTAACAGGACGAACTAGAAAAATTGTGTTGGTCACACTGATAAAATTTCTTACATTTTGCGCGCTTCTCGCGAAGTTATTGCCTGTGGAACAATTGTGCAGTTCTTGATGTAAGTTTTAATCCGCATCTTAAAGTACTTTTGTCATTAAAGTAATTCTTATCATACTTTGGTAAACAATATAACATAAAGAATACTAACATTTTGGGCATCTAATAATATGTTTCATTTGAATCGGACATAATTCTGTATTTATTTTGAGTTATAAGTCAAAAAATTGTTTAGTTGCCTTAAATAGAAAACGTTATGGCTTCTTAAATTAGACCGGTCCAATTTAGAGAGAATTCTGTTGTACGGTCTATTTTGTAAACAAACTCAAAAATATAGCAAGTGTTCGAAGACCTTACCGGCAGCTCCTTCTTAGTCGGAAGTGGTCGGAGATTATTGAGAATCGTTTAGAAATAAAGGCTTCTACACTGCACGAAGATTGCGTATAAAGAGATATTCTAGAGCCACTAGGGACTCGTAGACACAGAAACAAACCGTACGTTGATAAAAATATGTATATTATTATAGCGACTAGAGTTCAATCAACACACATAGAAATACATAGACACACCAATAGATAATATCATTTAGAGTTAATAGCAAAATTATAGTTATAATAATAATAACTCACGAGAACGAGTTAAAACAAGAGTAATCAATCGAGGCACAAACGCTCCAAATAGGTTAGCGTATTATGAACTTCTGACAGTCGTAGCACCGATTATTCCATGCAAGCGATTCACCAAGTTCACGTGGCAAATATTGTTCGGAATGTACTAGACAACAATTACGGAAAGTACCGGACCTTGGCCGATTATTTAAATAGTTTAAAAGCGCACAAAATTAATCAGGTACTTGGAAAGATCTTTCTAGTTTACAAATTGTTTATACAGCGCCAAAAAGGTACGTTGCTAAACTCACGGCCGCAGTACGTATACATAGAACGCTATAAAATGCATAAATGATATTCATAAAAGAATTAACTTAGCTTGTCTAGTCTTCGGTGTTCGACAGTTAATAGGCAGATGTGACAGCTTTCGTATCCAAATCTAGTATTTTATTATTCAATGGAGAAAAGGAAAAACCAAAATGGACTCCGTTGATGACAGTTGCTGAGCTGGTCACGAAGAACCAGATAACAGGCTTTTCTTGGGTGGAGTCCTTGACCTGAAGGAGGTTTTAAGGTAAGTTGAAATTCCAATGCTAGTGAAGATACCAGACCCTACTTTGTTATAAATGAACAGAAAATAATTTGGAAAAAGCCCTTAGTGCCTATAAATCGGGTCAACTTGGATTAAACAAATGTTCACGCCAATTCCAAATTTCAAAAGCCACTCTAAAGCGACGTCTCTCATATTCGAATAAATTAGCATATGGCATAAAAAAGCATAAGGGTAGACCAAAAATTCTTACTTATCAAATGGAAAAAGATTTGAGAAATCATATTCTTCGTTTAGAAGAACATATACTTGGCCTGACAATTACAGAAGTCAGAAAATTAGCATTCGAACTGGCTGAAAAAAAAAACGGTATTACCGTGGGATTTAATCAAACCAAAAAACTTGCCGGAAAAAAAATGGTATTACCGCTTTATGCAAGATAATCTAGGGTTGTAGCTTCGCAAACCTGAAGCGACATCTATGGCGAGAGCCAAAGGATTTAACCGACAAAATGTATACGAATTTTTTGATATTTATGAAAAAATAGTCCGTGATAACAATTTAGACAAAACTCGTATATTTAGTGCAGATGAGTCGAGCTTCTCAACAGTCCAAAAAAAATCTCAGAAGATCGTAGGTATTCCAGCGGAGAAAGGGGTACTATTAGTACCACTATTGTTTGCTGTGTAAACGCAGCAGGATTATACATCCTTCCCATGATTATTTTTAAATGAAAAGAATGCATGACTCATTAAAAAAGGGAGCTTCGCCTGGCAGCAGTATAGAAGTATCTGACACCGGCTACACCTGAGAGAAAGATACTGCTTTTAATAGATGGCACATCACTCACTCCAAAAACATTCCAGCAATTGAACTGACAAAAAAACATGGCATAATATTACTGCAACTTTCTGGACACACAAAGCATCGCGCACAACCCTTAGATGTAGGTTTTTTTTACCAGTCACCATTTCAGATTTGACACGGGACCAGGAAAATAACAACGATAATGAAACCCAATTTATTCAGTTAGATGAATCTGTTGAAATTGATAAAATGCCAATAATACTAGAAAATGAGGAAAATTTTGATACTGATGATGCCACTTCTTTGTATTACAGCCCTAAACTGTTATCTCCACTGCCTACACCATGTGAGGAGGTAAAGAGCAAAAAACGAACAACAGCGCAGAAGGCTGCAATTTTAATCTCAACCCAATATAAAGAAGAATTAGAGAAAAATAATAAAACAAAGCTACATCTGTGAAAAAAAAGTAAGTTTTGAAAATAAAAGAAAAACAACTACTAAAGGAAAACGTGCCAAGGAGGCAGCATTCAATCAAAAAAAGGCCAGCCAATCAATATTTATAGACATAAATTACGACGACTGTTGTTTTATTTGTGATGAAAGAATACCAGAAGACATGATTCAGTGTTCGAAATGTCATGCATGGGTGCATGAATCTTGCTTTGATGCTCATGGATCACAATACATTTGTGATAAATGCAATTAAAAAGACTTCATTTCGTTTAAATGTTAATTGTTTTCGCAGAATTTATTTTGCTACTTTGTTTTTTGATTCCAAAATATATTTCTTTTTTTTTGTAAGATTGTATTCCTCTAATGCATTGAATAAAATTAGTTTTAGAATGGAGGTCCAATTTCGGAAACCAGTGGTCCAATTTAAGTTACCAAGTCCATAAATTGGACCATTTGTAACAATTTTTTAAATGTTTTTTTAAAAGCAGAATATTGTTTTCTATAATTTTGAAAAAAAATACATATATGCGGAAAATGTTAAAGTTTTATCTAGTGTAACCCAATCTTAACTTAATTTTGGTATTTTTAAGTTAGGATAAAAAGAGTGCAAACCGGTCCAACATAGGCAACCTTCTCCTACCTATTACATATTAAACATTCAAATTTAAGTTGATTTTATGTGATCGGGGGTAAACAGTGTTGGTTGGTAGATTACAGTTATTACAATTTCTTTCTTTAAAAAAATTACATACATAATAACAATTTCAACAGTTACGTAAATGGGAAGATGATATAATTTTCAATCACAAAAGAGTAAGTACCCCTTTAACAATTTTATTTTAGAAATGTGTAAATGGTTCTTTATTTTTGAAGTTAAGCTTTACCATTGTGTTCTAATAAATCAGATCACTTAAAAGAAGCCTGCGATAAAGGGAATCAAAAATGTAGCACTATTAATTTATTATTTTTGTACCTTTTCAGTGAAGGGTTCTTGAGACACAATAAAAAAATGTCGCATTGCTTTGACAAGTTGTAATTTCAAAAATAAAAAACCATTTCAAAAACATTTTAAAAGTAAAATTGTTAAAAAGGTGATTTTCCCTTTTCTAAGAGATGATTGAAAGTTCATCTAAATACCACAACACAAATAGTGATCTAAGCTTCCAAACAAATATTCCCTGTTAAGATTTTTAAAGGGGTAACTATTTCAACTAGAAGGATGATTATTATCGTGTTCTAGTCCTTCGTATTAAAGTTGACGTGTTTTGCTCAATTAATCTGGTTTTCTCGTAATTTGCTGTACAACCTTTTAGTTTCGACACCTTGTATACAGTGTGACACATTAAGTTTTCATAAAATGGGAATTTTTGTTCTAATTAGTTTAGGTAAATGCTAACTTGTGCTACAGAAGTAATGTCAAATAATGTACATCATGGAGATGGAGACTGACAAATTTAAATTTTGTTCATAAAATATCCAAATTCGGAATTATTTCTCAAATTACATAAAAACTGTCAAAATTAGTTTTTTCTCTATTATTTTTGATTTACTAGTATCTGAATTCAAGTCTAAACTAAATTATTTTTAATTAGAACTATCATTTAAACGTGTTTCTTTTATGAATATTACTCTTAAATAAATAGAAATTACTTTAATGAAACCACATCAAATTTTGACAAATTTTACAAAAGTCGTTTAATTCATAATTTTTATTTGGGAATTAAATGAAAAATCAAACAATAGAATTTAAATGGGTTTTGTAAATAAAATCTAAAAACCCAAATATTCAAAACGGCCGTTTTTCGGAAATACTGATTATGGTCACCACTGATAATAGTCGCAGGAGACAGATCCCAAATATGAAACGCTTAAATGTCCCATGACATTTACAGACAGTCATACACATTCACTCTTGCCTCAAGACATTTGAGACTTGTTGTAAAGGGTAATAAGAAGATAAAATATAACCAGCACAGTCATTGCATGACGACATATAAAGGACAAAAACATATAATCAGGACAAAATAATGCTTAACTTCAGATATCCTTCAAATTAGTAAGTCTTATAATACAGTTTCATCCGTTATTTTATGAATGGTTATAAACCTTCCTTCAAACTTAGTTAATGATCAATCTATTAGAAGAGGAGATAAAATTGGAAAAGATAAGAATTCAAACAAGAAAAAAGGGCATTGAGTCTGGGGAAAGGATCAAAGGAAAGAAAAAGAACAAATTACTGTAGATATGTTAAAAAGAAGTAGAGGAGCAGAAAGTAAAATATGGGAATAAGATAGAAAAGCATATTATCAAAGGGGAGGATATCCAAGAGAGAAATCAAAAAGACTAAAAAGTGAAGGAAGAAAGATAGAAGAAGAGACAAAGATAACCAGATGCAGGAAAAAAGAGCTAGAATTACACAAGGAAAAGATTGAATAGTGGACAGAATTCCAAAGTACTTGATAGTAGAGAAAAGCATCGAAAAGAAGAAGATGATAGCTAGATGTAGGTTAAAAAGTATTGGAGAACGGATGAGGAGATAATGTACATGGTGTGTGGAGAAGACTGAAAAAATATAGAACATCCGTTAGTTGGATGCAGTGGAGTAATAATGGAAGAAAGAAAGAGAAAAAAATGGTAAAAAGGCAGATTGGTTAAAGAAAGTGCTAGAAAGAAGGAGCTGCCTGGAGGAAAGAAAAGGAAAATTATTAAAGATAGAATAAGTTATAAAAATTTGAAAAACGGGGTAGTAAGGTTTTGATGTTTTAATGCTTATTATACCATTCGTTATTGCCAAGCTTCGTTATTCACATACCTAATGGAATAGATATGAATAGACATCAGAATCAATCAATATTATGTTGTCGTTCTCGTTGAACCCAACTCTTTTGTTGTTTGACTTGAAAGAGTCTGGGTTTCTGAACAAGAAGAAGCCTAGTGCGCCCAATTCTCTCAACTAAAAAACATAAAATCCAGATAAGGTCGTAAGGAATTTCTTACACTTGTTCAACAAAGTCTATCAAAACGTATGTGCTAAAAGTTTTGGCACAATATTGAATGAAATTAAGCTAAATGAAAATGATATAATGTTAAGTTGGCTTCGATAACAAAAGCTATTTTATTCATTTATAGTCTATTCTTTGTTGGAATGTGTTCAGGATTAAATATTTTCATTTTAAAGATATTCAAAACACAGTCTTTTAAAATCATTCTTTAAACGCGTTCCCGTTGGTCGTGACGTCAACACTCGTATAAATGGTGGTTTGTTTACGTTTTATGCTTGATTCAGTGGTCATCTTTGTGTTTATTGAAATTAAAAGCGTATGTTTATAATTGTATGACATCGGAAAAGTTTGTAAGGCTTGTTCAAGCAACCTGCCGTCTTTACGTATGTTTATGGTAATGTACTTTATTAAGAATGACAAACGATTCAATTCCGCGGAGATTAGAGGTGTAAAAGCTACATCGTAAGTAATACCATTGTAATACATAATTCACACTAGGTAGGCACTTATTATTTCAAAATGAATTTGTGTTTCATATAATTACTATAGGATGCCATTAAGTTAAATTGGCAACGAAGGATATATTGATACTTTCAAAACAACAATGTTAGGAGTAAAGGTACTCGTATAATGTATTTTTATTAACTTACAGTGTTTTTATACGTTATTTACACCCAACACGACATAAAAACACTTTCACCTGTATAACAACACTAAGTACTAACGTAAAACACCACTAATTTACTATTTTATGTTATTTATACAAGGAATGACGTCACGATACAGGCGACCTTCTATTGAGATGTTTTGGCATCAATTTTCAGTGTTTAAATTAAATACACATTTTAAAAACTACACAGTAATTTAAAAAAAAATTTACAATTGGCAAATTTCTTTTTATGTGTATAGGCTACAAGTTTTCACAGTTTATTTGAATACCATTCAACACCTTATGGAAGAATCAATAGAAATTTTGGTCTAGTAGAGAGGAATGGGTCATACCACATAATTTAATAATGCAATTTAGTTTAAACCAAGTTTCAGAAAGAATCAAACTTTTGTTTTGGGTTTTGTCGTCGAAATTCTGTCAGACCAAAGACAAGTTTACAAAAGAAATCTTTTGGGTTCTAGGATAGGTTAGGGGTGTGTTGTTTAGGTTTTTGTTGGTTTTCCTAAACATGGAAGCAAATATTTTGCCAAGACAAACACCATTGCACACGGTTTCGTCAACACACATCACACGTTTATACTTGAGACACTGCTCATTACACTTTGATAAGCACACACGTATATATATTAACTATACAAAATAAATAAACAAAGACACAGTGATATTAAAATTAAGCAATTTAGATCTATTAAAGCCTGAAAGAAGATTATGCTCGTGTGCATGGAGACACAGCCATGTAGGTTAGGATAACGTACGAATTGGCAAAACGTCAGACTAATATAAGTATCTATAGGAAAGTAACGTGCACCGTTGTTTTGAAGTCGCCATGATAGAAGAGAGGTGCAAGGACGGACCACTTGACACTTAACGCGTAGAAAAATAAGAAAAACTACTTGAATTTAGCATATGAAAAGGTTAAATTCATGCTCCGGACTGTCACTGTTAACCTATAAAATACATGACACATCTTTATATCTTTTAATTATTTTTATTATGAAGGTATTAAGGTACCATTTAAATTTTATTTAACGTTTGGTTATCTTCAATGTTGTTGTTTAGTTGTAAATATGGTCATCAAAAGGTTTCACCGTGTAGATTTCATGTTCTTTCGTTCAACGTTCGTCCAGTATAATAGTTTTCGTATAGATGTCGTTGCTTGGTTTTTCCAAAATAACAGAGGCGTGTGAATTCTCTTTATTTCAATCATATTTTGTATTGATGTTTACATTAAATATTTTATTATGCTACGTCACAGGTGTTCTTTTGTTGCGAGTGTGCTTCTGTACAAGTTAATACTTGGCTTTATCGACACACGTGTGTTTCAAGCATTAAAGTTATCGCTTAGATAGCGCTTTGCACTTTAACACACACAAGTCGTTACAGTTAACTGTTGGCATTTTTCTTATTTTAACAAGTTCGTATCGTAAACATTAAGAAATTGCAACTCCATCGCTCTGGCTCCGGACGACCATTTGGATTGTAAAAGAAAGAGAACAGAACCTGTAAAGATAAGTTTATCAGTTACTTACCATTGACGTTTTATTTATTTGTTTATGCGGGTTTATCGGACATAATAGTATTTGTTGATTTAAACTTAGAATATTGTAGTCAATATTCACAGTAGATAAACCACTAACGGTACTAACGATTAGCTATCAGTTTTTTAACAGCTATATTTATATAGCTTGTTTGTTCGAATCAGTAAACTTTTGTTTTATTATATACTTACGGTTAGTCAAGTTCATATCGATTTTGATTTATGTCCAGGTTCTGGTACTTTATACAGATTGGGGTAATCTGGTTCAAACGTATCTGTGCCCCTGGCGCCTTTGATTATATTTTGTTTTTGTTTGGTTAACGTACGAGACATCAATCAGACCCACCCACTCCATTGTAGAGCTGCGGTATTAGAGAATTTACATAGTGACAATAATAGGTAGTACCGAGGTAAAACCTTAAAAGAATTAATTTGTGCTAATTAATAAGAAATGTACGTCCGTGATCCTATTTTTGTGTGTTTGGTTATATATAATTAGGAGTACGTCAAAACTTACATATTTCTACTCGTCACCTGATACTTTAGTGTCGTCGTTCAGTGCTCTCTTTCTAGCATTCCGGATTCATTTTTCGGACTTGTCTAGGTACTTATATTTAGTCTGAGGACGAAACAGTAAAGACGCTCCTGGTGTCCTCATAAAGGATATAGTACTTTTCAAGCTACGTATATCACAACAAACAGATAAACGTGATATGGCGTCAGGTTAAAGAAAACACGATGTCAACCAAAAGTCATTTATCGGTGAAAATGATCGCAGTCTATGCATTAAAATGGTTTTAGTTTTGAAAGTTTGAAAGTTTTAGTTTGAATTGGGTGAGTCATTTATAGTTGATGTAATAGAAATCGCTAAAACTTGTAACTTTAGTTCTTTAAAAGACGAACTAATAAGGGATAGGTTAACTCAGTACGCCCCATTTCGACGCGGCCACTTCGACGCTGCCATCTCGATACTGCAGCATCGACGCAAGATCACCTCGCGCAAGTTTATCTTGACACGCGTTCATCTCGAAGTTAGCTCACCTCGACGGCATATTATATTTGCTTTAATGGGTATTAAAGGTGGTTTTTGATTTTCTATTCGTTTGTATAATTAAATTAACAACGTTTTTGCATGTACTAGGAAAATTAAAAAAAATTTTTTTTTAATTATTATAGAAAAGTTAGGTATCTAGGGTACGAACACGTAGAACGCTTGTTGCCAGCGCTTGCGAATCAGCGCTTACAAGCGATAATAATTTGATAGTGATTTTAGATGTAACCGAACACAAAGGAAGCTATACAGCGCTTGTTTGATTGGCCGAAAGGGCCTACCATCAAACAAAAATCTATAAAATCTAAGATTTTAGTTTTGTTGGCGTTGGCAAACTTCCATACAATATTTTTATTGATTAAATTATTTTGATGTATATGGTCTATTAAATATAGTAGGTAATTTTTATAAGCGCTGGAAGGTACTACAAGTAACCTGCGCCAGCGTTCTACGTGTTATTACCTTAACCAAACATTTACATCTGTTTTATATCCCGCCACCACAAGTTATTTCGCTGTATCTATTTATTTATTCCACGACTTGCCCAGTGCAGACAAAATCGACCAATGTAAAAATTTTTACTTATTTTCGAGCGAAGTTAGGTTTTTAACATTTATTTGATTTTGAGCGTAATCCATCAAACCAAAAGATCTACTTTAAAAATAAAAAAAATAGAAATATTTTTCATATAGGTTTTTTTAAACAATTGTTGCTTTTAATTTAATACTTTTGTTGAATAAGATACGGTAATCACGTGATCTTTGGTTAACAATATATTTAGTGCTAATAAATGCCAAAACTTTATAAAACAAAAGTTTTGTAAAGTATATTATTCATAACTCTTATTTAAAGGTTTTTCGTAAAACATATCGTTTGCAATATGTAGAAATGTATCTATAGTGGATTTTTAGAGAAAATATCGGTTATAGCTTAGCGACCCGGCTCAAAATGTTCGTTTTGGTGCCAATTACAACATTCTTGAGTTTTCCTCATCCAGCGTATGGGGTAACAACTTTTTTGCAAAAGGGGTTTTTAATCCTTTTTTGAGTACTTATGGCTCTAAAATTACTTTGACTCACTTTCCTTGGAGTTAAGGAACCAGATTTGCACACCTATTCTCGATGTTCAAGGAAGATTTTGGTTTAAGGTACACTCTTCTCTGTTCATCTCCTTGCTGTTATGTATATGTATATACAAAAAAACACGAAAAATTCAATGGCGGGTAACTCGGTCAAATATTGACAAATTTTGTCATTTGAGAATGTTATTTGTTACTAAATTTTAAGGAAAAAGGCTTAAATAAATTTGTCCTAAACGACTTTGTTTTTATGATACAGAATAAACTCCCGTCGATAGAACATCGCGTCGATATGAACTCGCCTCGAAATCAGTTTGCGTCGGGGTTGAATCGTGTCGAGATAAACGCAATAAAAAAACAAAAGTTTTTTGGATAAACATCTTACCATAAAAAGAATAATTTGGATTCAAATGAAGAACATGTTTCATTTAAATGTGGTAAGGTACATGATAGAAACCAATGTTTACAATAATTGCAAGAAAATAGAGCACTTTACAAATGTGTATAAAAATAGAGGAACGTTGAAGATGAATACTGTTACAGGCAGCGATCAAGAGTCTAGCGATAGCGACGTTGAATTTTTTAATGAGATTAACGAAGACGGTCACAAGCATTAACCTGGTGCTAGGGTGAAATTTAAAATTGACACTCAAAGGTAAAATTTATGGACTAAAAATCTAAAAATTAATGAGAAGCATATGTGTGAACACAAACATAGTGGAATTAATAAAGATGGAGATATTATTAATATAGAAACCGAGGTAGAAATAATTACAAATCTGTTTTCAAAGTATGTGGTGGAAGACTTGAAAATTTAAAAAAAGTTAAGTATTGTATTGCGAGAAGATGCAGTTCTGTACGCTATTATACCACCTTAACGTATTCCGTTTTTGATACTAGAACCACTAAGGAAAAAATGGTAAAATCAAGTGTAATTGAGTCAGTAAAGGAAACACCAATAGTTGTAGTGAATAAAAGAATAATAAAATTCATATGTACTGATTTTACTAAACTAAATAAATTCGTAGTTCGAGAATTGTATCAGAATTTTTCGTTAATTTATTATTATGTATTTAGAAAAGTAATTTTTAACGGCCGTCGGACAGTCTGGGATTACCAAAAGTATAACCTTCAATATGAATAAATGTCAAATCGGACTAGAAGAAATAGAGTACTTAGGACACATTTAATATCAAAAGAAGACATTAAACCTAGCCCAAAAATTGTTGACTCAATTTTGATTTATCCAAAACCAAATACTAAAACATAAGTCAAGCAGTTCCTAAGATTAGTTAATTATACGACAAACTTTATTAAAGATACGATCAAACAAAGTTGTTAAAGACAAAAGTAAAATGTGTCGTACGACATCTCGTGTAAAACATTAACACGTATGAATAGTATAAAACTAAGAAAAATGCTAACAGTTAATTGTAACGACATGTGTGCGTTTAAAGTGCATAGCGCTGTCTAAGCGGCAGCTTTAATGCTTGAAAACACACGTGTGACGTTGCGTGTTATGCTTCTGTACAAGTTTTACTTGGTTTTATCGACACGTGTGTTTCAAGCATTAAAAGCTGTCGCTTAGATAACGCTATGCACTTTAAACGCACACCTGTGGTTACAATTAATTGTTAAGACAACTTATAACAAATACAAATACTTGGGGTACATGATGAGATATGACAATAAAGACAGTGTTTATATAAAAGGAATTAAGGAAAAAGGAAGTAAAATAATGAGACAAGAATAGAGTACAGGAAAAAGATTATTCGGCAAAAGAAAAAGAAAGTGGTTATTCGAAAAATAGTAATAGAGTGTGATGATGTACGGGCAGTGATTTGGGGATGGAAGGAATGGGAAGAACTAGAAAGATACAGGAAAATTTTGGAGATGGGCTTTAGGATTGGAGAGAGAAACACCAGAGTATTTAATAGAAAGAAATAAAAATAGAAAAAATAAGAATACAAGCAGGAAGAGAGCAATAAGATTTGAGGAAAGGATGGAGGATAGAAAAGACAATAAAATTCTATATGAATGTTGGAAGGAGGTAGAATGGCAAAGAACAAAGCACGAAGAAAAGAGAAGAGCATAATATAGAAGAGGGGGTTATATGACAGAAGAGGTAAGAAGAATGAGGAGGATGGAAGAAGGATGGAAGAAGAGTTAATACAAAGGGACAAAGACAATCAAAAACAAAAAAGAAAGATAAAGATAAAAGAATCAAAATATAACCCAAAATACAAATATATGATGGTGGAAGGGATACCAAAATATATCACAGAAGGATTAAACCTAAAAGAAAAACATATGGTAGCGAGGTATAGGCTAGGAAATGAGAAAAATGAGAATAAATATTGGAAGAAAGATGAAGAAAAGAATGTGTAGGATGTGTGGGGAAAATTGGGAGAATGTAGAGCACATGGTAGATGAATGCAACGAATTAAAAAAGGAAGTGAGAAAGGAAGTGCTGCCAGGAGAAAATGGAGAAGGCATAAAATAGATGAAAGAGGTAGAAAACAGAAGAAGATGGATGAAAGAAAGAAAGAAGAACTTTAACATGTAAAATTGTAACATTAAACCGAATCAATTTGTTAATTTAAATAAGACAAGTAAATTTAATTTGATTGATACGATTAAACAAAATTGTTAAGACAACTTATAATAAAAAAAAAACAATTGTACATAGACACAAGTGCATATGCAAGAATTTTAAAATTTAAAAAACAAATAAGTTCAGCACTAGTTCTAGCAGCATTTAATATGCAAGGCAAGACTATCGAGTGATCTCATACATGGTCCACGGACAATTATAGAACAAAAGCAAGCCGATGGAACATGGGATCTTTCATGCACAATTCAAAGTCCTTAAGTCCGGCGGAAAAAATACAGCGATAATGGGGGCTACAAAAAAAATGCAACAATTTTTGAATTCCAGGAGTTTGAAATATGTACGATCAAACGTTTGGAATCACCCAATCTGATCAAATGTTTTTAAAAGCACAGAACAACAACTATATTCTAGTTTTCGATTTTTAGAAACGGATGGCCTTACAAGGAAGTAACACCAAAACTTTCTATAGTTTAAGACGTTATCTTGTATGGAAACGAACTAGAGACCGTTAAACATGTTATAGAGGAATGTCAATTAACAAAGTTTAAAGGAGGGTTTTAAACATTCATAATTTAACATAATTTAAAGGACATTTGAAGTTAAGCAATATTTTGTATTCTCTGACCTGATTATCTGTATTTCCATTATTTTATTTGCTATTTCATTATTCTACTATTTTTTGCGTCATTGTCGTTACTGGTGCTTGGACCGGTCCATTACATGCCGCCATGCAATGGCTGTGCTGTTATATTTTATGTTCTTATTTACCTTCTATAACGTTTACACACTTAATTAATATCATTACATGTGAATACTAAGGGTTGGTATGTTTAGGTTTTAGTGGTTCTCCTAAACCTTGAAGCAACGGTTTCGTCACCACACTATACATAATCTTCTGGAGCACAATTCATAACACTTACACCACAATACAATAATGAAAATGTACTATACGAATAAATCAAAATGTGATTCCAGAAAACCTTAAGATATTTGAATAATTTACATTTAGATCATTTTTGGCATTGTAACAACAAACCAGAAAACCAAAGAAACAGTTTGGTGACCTGGAATAAAGCAGCAATTAAAAGATATATGTAATTTGAAACTGTTATAAAATTTTCTAAACCTAAAACTAAATCCTATTTTAACTCGAAACTATCGTACTATCGGGATTGATTTACTGACTTTAAATGTGAAAATTACTTAGTGGCGGTTGTCTATTATTTAAAATATGTGGAAATAAAAAAAATAAAACGAATTCGAGGTAAACACATAATTTGTGGCTTAAAAGAATTTTTTAGCAAGAATAGTATTCCGAAAACTGTGCGTTCTGACAATGGTAGATAATGCTTTTGCAAAGAATTTCACAAATTTTTACAAGATTATAATTTTGTTGGGTCAGCAACAGCCCATATTTTTCAATATCCAATGGCCAAAGGGAAAACGCGGTTAAACTAGTAAAGACAATTTTCAAAAAGAACTAAAACATCCTTACTTGCGCTACTGGTATACAGAAACATTCCATTGACATTCTGTGGAGTGTCCCCAGCTCAACTCTAGATAAGAAAAGTTTGAGGGAGAATTTTTACGTTTGAGAAAAATATTTGGTACCCAAGCTTCCTAATCATTCCAAAGTCCGTAAAGATCTAGAGGAGGAGAAGAACAGGCAAGTAAGATTCTACAACAAAAGACAGAGTAAGCCAATTGTCATCATTGGAAGAAGGCCAACCTATATGGATGGTTAAAGAACGAATCAAAGCAAATGGGTTACATACAAAGACTTTCATAAATATCGATATATCAAATTTTGTTATTCTTTTGTATTTGTATTATTTTTGTGGGTTGTATTACGTATTTTTATATATCCATAGCCTATTACTTTTGTAAGGAAGGGAGGTGGGCAAAAGATGTATGTAGTAGTTTTTCAATCTATGGGTATCACAACAAACGGTCAAACACAATAATCATGTTGCAAGATTTTGTAAACTATACTAGGATATATTGAAAAATTCTTAGCCTACTATAGAACCAAACAAAATTTCAATGTCAAAATATTTTATTACTCAACATATTCTCCTCTTAATTGGATACATTTATTACAGCAAACCTGCAACGTCTCTAGACCTTTCAAAAAAATTTTCTTCTTGCTCTGCAAACCAGACCTCCACAGCTTCTATTACCTTCTTGTTGGAAGAAAATGTACGACCTTTTAAACTTTTTCAGTTGAGGAAAGAGGTGATAGTCGGACGGAGCCAAATCAGGTGAATAAGGGGGTGTTCTAGTAATTCAAACCCTAAATCACAAATTTTTGCATGGCAACATGAGATTTGTGTGCAGGGGCGTTGTCCTGCAAAAACAAAACACCTTTGGATAGCTTTCCGCGTCTTTCTCTTTAATATTTTCCCGTAGAGTGGTCAGTAATGTCGAATAGTAATCTTCAGTTATTGTTCTACCCTTATCCAAAAAATCAATCATGATTACTCCATGGCAATTCCAAAAAACTGAAGCAAGAACTTTTCCAGCAGATTTTGGACACGAAACTTCTTAGGTCTTGGAGAACCAGAGTGTCGCCATTCCATCGATTGTTGCTTTGTTTCTGGATCGTAGAAATGTACCCAAGTCTCATCCATAGTAACAATTCGGTTTAAGAAGTCTACATCGTTTTCAAATCGAGCACAGATCGAACGCGATGCTTCTACCCTTGCACGCTTTTGGTCAACATTCAAACATTTGGGGATCCATTTTGCAGCAATTTTCTTATATCCAAATTGACGTGAACCATATGATGAACGCGTTCGTATGAAATATTCAGTGCTTCAGATATCCGTTTTAGCCCAATTCGACGGTCTAATAAAATCATGCCATGAACTGCATCGATATTTTCGGGGAATGACACAGAAACTCTTTTAACCCTTTTAAATACAGGTACTTGATGATGGCTCGATACTCCAATTTTTTGATTTTCACAATTTCGGTGGACATCTTTTTTCATTTAATTTATTGCGTGACTTTGGTTTACTTTTTTGACGTCAAACTTTACACTGACACTTCTAATGAGTTATTGTTCGTTGCTCTGGTAACGCAATATTTTGTTTATGCAAAGAACTGGTCTAGGCTAACTAGATATCAATACATCCTCGTAAGAAAACAAGATTGGATGATGCTTTGAAGCAATTTGTAAACATGAATTTTATCTATTTTCTCTTTGCCCATTCTTTATTTAAATATGCGATCAAAACTTGAATGACACATATATACGATAAACACGCAAGGTTTCAAACTTAACAAACATATTGTGTTCAATTTCATCTTAGTAAAATCTAGAAAATTTGTAATTGCTTTTATTATTATTTATGAGGTGATTTATATTAGCAGGTCTACAACTTGTTCAATAATGTTTGAACAACAATTTTCCCGGCAACGGATTCCATGCACGCTTGATTTCCTTAATATGGTTTATTGTCGTTCGTGTATGCGTGGTTTAATTATATTTTCACATTTTAACGAGTCCTAATTTAATAGTAAAGGTTTAAAATTGTTCGAACATTCATGAACACCTCAATGAACACATCGTCATATGTCACAAGGTTGTATTTTTCCAATTAACTTTTTTTACACTAACTTAAACTGCGTTTCGTTAAATATTTCGACATTTCGGGCAACGGGGTTCAAAACCAATAAAATAAAAACATCAATGCACTTCACTCAGCTATTAAAATAATCCAATTATGGACAAAGGCGACCTTAATTTTTAATGATTTAAATTCATAGATTTCTAAACGATTTCAATATTTTTATTGTCTTAAAATGTGGATTTCGTGCGGTTGTGTTATTGTCTATAATCGAAACATTTTTATGAAAGTGTAACCATAAGTGAATGTACATATTTGTAAGAGAATGTAATGGCATAGGATGGTCGTTAAAATGCAAAGACGGTGTTATGCATGCATGGCAGTGACAGGGGTGTAGTTACATCACGGTTATGGTTATATGTGAAGCAGTTTTCATCTTTCAGCCTGACTGACACTCTCATTTTCGGAAGTTATTTACGGTGGAAGCGTGCGATGGTTCCAACTTATTATTCATTCACGCTATTGCAAATTATCCATCAAAAACTACAATATGAATAACTGCAAACTGCAGTGTTATAAAGTGTAATGCTCCCTTATTTTTTACCGTGACCTATCTGAAAAAAAAAGATTTAAACGATGGTACATCACGGCAGCTGAAGAACGAACTCAGTCGTCGATGGGATGAAAATACGAAAACTGTTCAACTGGAAACTTAATTATATTGGATATTTGAAGTCGAGGGATTCACAATCAAATCCGTTGTCTAATCGATGAAGTCCCGCTAAAATTCCTATACACTGTAAAATAGCGCCGTGATACTTTATTCATTTCCTTGTGTGTATTCTTAACTTATATTTACTTGTATTTCCGCCAATAAATATAAAATATACATACATTAATATTAATCTTCTAAATATTTCCTACTGTGATGTGGCCGAAACTATGGCTTTAATAAAAAAAACTTATTTTACCGTTTACATTAGGTAAAATCAATATTTATGTATGAATATTTCGTTAATTATTCTATTTACGTACAAGAAAATTAGTAGATATTACAAACTACAAAAGAGATGAACAAAAGATTAATTACAGTATGCAAAGCAATTTAAAACCAGAACTTTTAAAGTACTCTGAAGTTTCAAGCTTGCTTGTATGTGTTAAAATGTTTATTGCTTATAAAATCTAACACTTTTACGGACAAGTAAGTACTACGTCTTTTAAGATTGAATCGAAATATTTGATTCAGTTTATTACACTCTTCGTTTTAATCAAATTCTTAATAAATGTGAAGGAAATGTTAGCGTGTTGGCTTGCAAATTGGAGTTGTTTTAACGTTTACGTATAATGTGCTTATAACTGTATCAGACGTATAAATACAAAAGCTTTGTTAGTCAAGTTTCTACATAATATTCGAATTTATTTTTTTCTTTGAATTTCCTTCTTAATTAATTTTAGTTATACATTTATTTATAAAATATAACTTAACATGAGAATTCTAATAAACAATGTTCAATAGCATTGAATTTATTCCACTTAAGTTAAACTTTAAAATATTTAATGAAATTAAAGAAAACTTTTTTAATTTTTTTTCTATTTTGTGTTAACAATAGTTGTGTTAACACTGTTGTAGAAACAATCAATTTCTTGATCAAAAATTTGTATTAGAAAGTATAGACATTCCGACACACTGTCATAGAATAAATAGGTATCACATAAACACCGTGAGGAAGATGACTCCAATATTTCAATTCGTCCATGTCAAATGCATCTGAAATTTCCAGTCACTGTTGTCTTAATTGTCAGGTTAAATTTGACTGTTAGTATTTAAATTTTAAAATAGTGTCAGGTTGGTTTTAAGCTCTATTTAGAGGTTCAAAATATAAATGTGAAGTTAAAAAAAAATTTTTTTACATACAATTTTATTAATTCTTCTATTTAGATGTTCCTAACCCAATTTCAGATTTAGCTTACCATCACCTATTTAGCTAACCAAAATGTATACAAAAAAGGCTACAGATTATAAAAAAGATGAAAGCCGCTTTTAGTATATGTTTACCTTTGTATTGGCTTGAATGTGCTAAATGAAAATAAAAGAGTTAAAAGATGGTGGGTAAAGCCATAGATTTTCAGGCGAAAGATAAAGGCACCTAAAGCTTACTACATGATAAACTTACGTACCGAAGACCCAGAAGAATTCAAAAACTTTTTAAGAATGGATGAAACACATTTAACTTCCTTCTCAGTTTAATTCAAAATCAAATTGGAAAGCAAAATACTGTCATGAGGGAAAGTATATCAGCTTGTGATAGATTATCTGCAGCTCTTAGGTTTTGGCTATCGGAGACGTACAAAAGCCTTAGTTAAGCAAGAAGAGGATCCATCTCTTCAATAAATATATTCATACCTCAAGTATGCAATGCTATCTATGAAGCTTTAAAGGATGTATACTTACATGTAAGTTGATATTAGCAAATGGTATATATTATAATTATTACATTTACACTAAGTGTTTTTCAGTTTCCATCAAGTCCAGAAGAATGGAAGCATGTAGCAGAAGCTTTTCTGTATTGTTGGAATATACCTAATGCAATTGGGTCTATAGATGGCAAACATATAACATTTATATATCCAAGAAGTGCTGGTTCGACATTCTACAATTATAAAGAACTCCATAGTGTAGTACTGCTAGCTGAGGTGAATGCTAATTACAATTTTCTGTATGTTGATGTTGGGACTAATGGAAGAGTCTCAGATGGAGGGTATTTCAAAATTCAACTTTAGGGCATGCTTTGGAAAGGAATGCACTGAAATTTCAGAAGATAAACCATTACCAAGAATGCAACAACCTGTTCCATATGTATTTCTAGCAGATGCTGCATTTCCTTCGAAAAGAAATATAATGAAACCATATCCTTATAGAAATTTAAGCTATAAAAATCGTATTTTAATTATAGATTGAGTAAAGACCGTAGAGTTGTAGAAAATGTGTTTGGAATTTTAGCCAATAGATTCCGTATTTTTTTAATTTCAATTGCACTATCAGATGAGAAAGTTGTTTGCGTGCAACATGTGCTCTACATAATTTCCTAAGAAGAGAGTCTTCATATTACAAAAAAGTAGAAGAGGGGGAAACAAGCACTATGTGGAGAACTCCAATCACTTCTCAATATACAGGGAATCGTACTGAACCACTTAAGTAAATTTTATAAGGAAACAATACAAATTATAGTTTAATACTGTTCAGGTTATTAACATGTACTTAAGTCAAAATAATATTTCTACATGAAATTAGAACATATGTATTCATTTACTTATACAATACAATACATTACGGTATTACTAATGTTGCTCTTGGATATCTTGAATTACATTCAGATTTTTTTTGTTTTACGTAGCAATGCAGGTACTGTAATGACTCTGAGTAGTGGTAACTATCAGAATTTGCATCTACTATTTAATTCACTTGTTATCGCTGTCCAAGCCTCAACCTCTTATTCTTACTCATAATTTTTATAAATATGAATTAAATTAGAAAAAACTGACTTTCCAAGTCGCCATTACCTAATCTAATTTGTATTTATTTAACGTGCATTTACTTAAGGCATGTATATTTACACAACCTGCAGTGAAGTTTACGCTTTTTGATAAACAATTTAACAATTTGAAAAAACCAAAATCACTAGAAACGAAAAATTATGTTTATTTGAACTTGAAAAATAGGACGAGCGCTAACGAAAAATATTTCTTTATGTATAAAATTTTAATTAAATCCAATTTTTGTTCTTTTACATGATCAAATTTTTTTGATGTTATCTAAAATAAAAATTTTGTTAACAAAAATTTGAACGTCCAAAGTGAGCTGTATAAAAGCCGTACTGTATCGCACCACAGACTAGTTCTATTGAATCAAATGGAATCATTTATGCACGATCGCGCCTAAATTTGTGTATCTAGAGGACCCGCATTCCCTAGATACCCGAGTCAGAATTTTAAAGATGACAAAACCGAGTAGGTAGCCGATTTGGATGCATTGAAACTTTTAATTGATTGTGTGAGGTCTCGAAGTGTCATTTGGGAACCAAGTGATCATGATTGCATTACAAGAACAGAAAAGATGCGTAATCAAATTGATTGAAATGTTATACGTTTCTTTAAATTTAAGAGGTGATTATTTACAGGTTTTTGAAACTGTTACCCACCCCAAACCAAAAAGCTCAAAACCAAAGAAGCATTGTGGTAGCAGCAGTATCAAAATGAGAAAATGCAAACGACAACAACTTCAAGAAGCAGGAACATGTCTTTAACCTTTAAATTCAAATTCTTAAAGAGAAGCGACAGGCATCTGTTGAACATTAAAAGCGGTTGAAAACTGCAAGAAGGATGCTACTAAAGAAGAAAACCGAAACGTTATTGAACGATTGTTGTTGATAACAGTGCTGGGTAACCAAGCAACACGATAGGTTACGGAACTAAAAAATAGCATGGCATCCCTTCGTTAGTTATTTCTGTTTAATTACAACATTTAATTGTGTCATAGGTAAAATATTGTATCAGACACATGTGTAAAGGGTTTTATGCATTACTTGTGGCTCAAGTGTGTTATGTTTATAACGAAAGATCAAATAAAAATCCAATTAGGGTAGGCTGTGAAAGCATTTCTGATGTGAAACTAAACGCTCTTGTCAAATTTTCTATTCGGTGAAAAAATTTAAAATTTGGAAAAATGTCAACAAAAAGCAAAATGTATTGAATGTTGTTTTTAGAACCGATGTAAGAATATCGTAAATAAATGATATTTTGGTTTAGTTTCGAATTACAAACGTTTCAAACTTGTTATCCTGTACATGTGGCTAAAGTTCCAGCACATAACAATTAACTTCCACATCCTACCCTAATTTATCTTACATTTTGTATTATAAATAATTGCGTAGTAGAAAAGATATTATCTTCATTAATTCTTAGGTATATTGAAGTGAGGAATTGGTTTTTCCTCACTAGCCAGAAAAATAATGTCGTGTTACAAAAACGCCTATTTAAAAAATGTAAGAATGTGTTATTAGAACTATGTTGTGTCTAACACATGAGGAAAGCCTTTTTTCACTCTCACTCTAATGCTTCACTCGCTACGCTCGTGAGGCAATTCGAGCTCGAGTGGGAAAAACAATCGCTTTCCTCACTTGTTGGACAAATAACTATTTTATTTCCTCTTTTTAATCAATTTCTGGTAGTAGTGAGGTTGTGTCATTGGGTATGGTTGTTACAGTAATTAGTTGATAGTGGTAGAGTGTCTTTACAAGCCGTATTAAGTAAACTACAAGTCAACCTTGAGATTTCGATTCATACTCAATGTAGGTTTATGAATAACAGCATTAGAATTGGTAAAGCTACCAGTGTTACCGTAATTAGTTTACAGAGGTAAAGTTTCTATACTAGCCGCAATTATTAAGTAAACCACAAGTCAACCTTGAGATTTCTACTTGAGCTCCGATTCATACTCAAGGTCTGTTTATGAATACCAGCATTGGAATTGGTAAAATTAACAGCTCAACCAAAGTTATTTCATTAAATCAACAAACACAATAAAATAAATATCAAAATAGTAACAATTTCAAGTAAAAACAACCGTTTACCGCAGAACTCTACATCGCCCTTTAAGCCAATATAATATTGCGTTTTAGAAAAAAATGGTTCAAACAAAAGACAATAGAATTGTTACAATAATTAGTGTCGCGTGATTGTTATTCTCAGTAATTGCTTATCGGATCAAAAAATAATTTAAACAAAGGTTGTGTATAATTAAATTATAAACAACTTTTATTTAAAACAAAAATATGTAAAATGAATATTTTTCTAAATATTTCAAAAATTCGAAAATCTGTATATGTTAACAGCCCTTTGTCTACATAGATTATAGCAAAAATCTAACAGACCTTTGGAATTATAAATAAGGTATTTGTACAAAATTACATAAAAATTGGACAGCTGGTTTTCTTAGAATCTTGTTTACATACTTCTTAACTCTTATTTCACAAGATGTGGAGTAATAAAATCTAATACAGATAAAAAATTATTAAAAAATCTTGTATTATCTAAGGTCAAAGAAAAATGTCCTTTCACAGAAAAATTGGGAACGTAAAAATTTCCATTTACTTAACATACAGAAATAACGGGGATTCAGTTCACCAAAAATTTTACTGCAAGCAGATAAAATATTAACTAGAGATAGAGGAATTCTACAGCGTCACAATCGAATGTTGTAGGAAAAGATAGGGAACTAAACTTATAAAATCAAAGGTAATAAAGTTTTACAAAATCTGAAAGTAAATAACGCATATGAAATTAAGCGTATACTTGTGAAAGTACTAAAAGCATTGATTATAAAGCTAAAAGTTTTAGAGAACACAGGTAGAAATATTAAAAAGTCAAATAGAGCAACGCAAGGCAATATCATAGAAAACATACAAACAGTTTACTTCAGAAATACTGTGCGAAGCAATGGATTTCTTTTATACCGACATATATTGAAGATATTTAGCAGTAGCAATATTTAAAGAAACGAAAAGTGTTACACAAAAGTAGTAGGGAAGGTCAGGTAACTGAACTGGCGGACAATACATGTCATTTTTTATCATAATTAATGACGGTTCTTCTAAGTTTGGAATTAATTTTGTTTCAATAATGAAAAGTTTGTGAAATGAATCTTCGAGTTTTGTACCTACATGTAAAACGATAAAAGGTGTACCGTCGTGGTTTTCGGCATACTTTGTGAGGTCTTCTATTTTGGTAAGATTTTCTTTTGCTACGTTTCGAATAAATTTAAGTTTTACTAAAAATACAACTTTCTAAAATACTTGTGAATTTTATTTTATTAATCGTGTACGCATTGCATATACACTGATGAGCAAATGTGTGGGACCAATGAATATCTCTGGAAGTGTTAAAGATATTAGAATGAAATTTTGAAGGTAGGATTTACAGTAAATCGGATATTTGTTTTAATTTTTTTAATCATTTTAAACTTTAGGTTTCACGGGAAGCAATGTAGACTTTTAAATTTGTTATGAAATGCCCAGTTTCACCAAAATTAGATATATTTATTCGTAGAACCGAGCTTGGAGAAACTAGCCCTTTCCCTGCAACAAAACTTATAATGAATAATTCTGTAAACATTAATAATAGTTATTTATGTATCAAGACACTAATGTTTGATTTTCGTGACGAATGTGTTTTAGTTGCAGAGGCGATAGCCGAGGCAAATAAAACACGGCTGTTTTCATTTTTACAACACGTTTTCAACTCACATACGCGATTTTAAAATTTACATTAGTATCTACCGCTGAAAATATGAACTTAAAAATCGTCGTATAATGAACTACTTTGGCGCCGATTTTATTTGTTTACTGCCGATTTTGTACTACTTTTGTTACAATTTCAAAAAAAACATTTTTTGTTCATACATGTTGCATAAACAATTACAAATTATAATTTTTATAGTTTTGTTTTTTAAGAGTTGTGTTTATAAAAAGAGGATTTATTGTTGAAAACGGTGCCATAGGAAGTTTGGAATGCACTCCCTGTCCTGTACAAGTAGACAATTATTTACCCATTTCATTAATGTAATGTACGTCAATATTCGTTTAGGGGTTTTTAATACAAATACAAAATATGGAAGGTGATCAGTACTTTACAGTACCTACTCCGTGGTCAACAAGCAAAAACATGTTGTTCCCAAGAATAACCACTTTGGTTTGTACCTGGTCATCAAGACCCTCCCGAACAATTAGAAAATCACAATCACCGACTAATATAGAGCCCACAAAACATATTTTACAAGTTAATGTTGAGGGGTTGAGTAAGAACAAATCAGATTTCTTGTCTAACCTTTGTTTCAGCAGTAGGGTCGATATTTTACTTTTACAGGAAACACACTGTGGATATGAGACAAGTATACTCAATAAAGGTATAGTAAAAGGTTTTCAATTAGTGGACTGTATTAATAGCCCTATTCATGAAATAGCTACATACGTCAAAGAAAATATTCAATACGAAAATACAGAAAAATAGTATATTGTAAACCTAATAGGAAAAGAGTAACATTTCTCAGCGTTGTGAATGTCGCTTTTCCTACGAGGTACAGATCCGCCGATCGTTCGAAAACCAACTGAAAACTTGAAATTCTAAGAATTATTATTTTTATGAAAAAAATAAGCGGTGTCTTGAAAATAAGAAACGTTGCTATCCATGGACAAGTATCAACTAAACAACGCCATTTAATAATCATGTTAAGTGAAGATGAATCTATCCCTGGAACTTACGGAAGCAGTAAGTACAGCTACTTTAAATATTTCTTGAAGCTGTGTTCAAAAATAGAGTCGTCAACTTAGTGGGCAAATTACTCAATGTTAAGGTTAACCCTCGCAATTAAGCACGATGTTGATATACCAAATTTTGCATAACTTCGTTTTTTGTTGAAAAGACAAAGTGAAAGATATGGACTTAAGTAGTCTAAGATTTTAAGTAAAGCTGAAATCAATAAGTTTATTTTAAACCTTCAGAAAAGGAATATCTAATGATTAAAGTTCATTTGGATAGCACACACCGATTTATTTTTTAGGTTGCTTTAATATTTGGCATTTCTGGTGCCTGTAAAATGGACGAATTAACGAAGGTGACTTTACCAGATATAGAAGACCTACAATCCAAGTTTGTAGTAAATATACCCGATTCTAAAACAAAGAAACCACGGTCTTTTGTTGTTAATGAAATGTACTTAAATCTCAGCGGCAAGTATGTTACTACGACGGAGAACATGAACACTGATCGATTTTTCTTCAAATATAAGGAAAGAAGGGTTGTCGACAGATTACGGGAATTCATGAAATGGTTGCTGCTTATTTGAATTTAGGCAATCCGACAGAATAGACCGGCCATTGCTTCTGTCACTCCTCTGCGACTATTTTAGTTTATTCTGGTGCATTACCACTTTAAAAAGACATGGGGGATAGAGTTCTACCAATGTCGATGGAAAAACGATTACAGCCTGGACCTGTGTTTTGTGTCAATGGATCGTGACATGGTCTCATCGTATGATATTAAACGATTTTCCAAAGAAAACCTTCGCTATTGCAAATTGGACTTCAAATTCCGTTTGTAGAATGTATAGGAAAAATTACATTAAATTCTCAAAAAGCTAATTGGATAAACTATAGAACATCTCTCAATTGTATTTTTAGATGGATACTACCGGTTTCTGATAATTATTTTAGGTTTGTAGGTGCTGTTGAATGTACAGCAAAAAAATTCGTGGTTTTCGAAAGGAATATGTTCCATGTTGGTCGACTGAAACAAACAGATTGTATAAACCATATCTAAAAAATCCAAATAAAGAAATTAGGGATGCTGTACTATCATTTTTAAATAATGGAAGAAAAGAGAAATGGAATTCATTAATAGAAAATATGAATTTTGTACATTCAAGTCGTAAAGATGGGAATTTTGAAATATATAGATTCTACAAATCAATCTGCTAAAACTAATACAAAACTGTCTTTAAACTCTATTGCTTCTCGGTTAGTTAATGTTTCAAACTCAATAAAAGCTGAGAAACCGATTATCACAAAGATGAAAAAGTGTCTACAAAAGAAAATAAAATCTACACCTATCTCAAACGAGATATCCTGACCTCTTACTGTAGAAAAGCTAAAACATGCATTAAAAAAGATAAAATCAAAGATAGCTGCCGGGTTTGATGGAATACATCCAGAATTTCTGAAATATTTGGAAATGATTCTTTGAAATATTGATTATATCGTAGACAAGTTACCAACAGATTTAAAGAAATGTAAAGTCTTTGCAATTTTAAAGAAAAAATATAAATCTCCTACAGACCCTACTTCTTATAGTCGAATAAGTTTGTTAAGAGCCTTCTGTACCGTCCAATTCCCATGTTAAATTCCTATGTTACAGTTTTAATAACAAGAATTTTTGATTTCACTATCATTAACATCGATTAGTTACAAACTTTAGTCAGATCCTTTTTTCCCTAAAATATTCTGATTTGTTATAATTTACGTTTTGTAGACAAAGCTGTTTTTGCAGATTTTGTCGTGAAATATTGAAATCCTTCCCAATATATGAATTAATCTTGAATTAAGAAACACGTACGTACAAAGTTGGAGAGAACATTGTATCGGGTGATTCATTTAGAGGTACTTTTATGATGGGAATTTAATTGCAGATCCCGCATGCGTCGGGTCAACTGAAGTGGCATTCTTTCTCAGTAGTGTTTTGACATTTCATAATGGAAAGACTTAGTCCGCACATCGCCTACAGCCTGTGAAAAAATCGGTCCATATTTCTTCAAAACAGAGACCAACCGGAATGTTACTGTGTATGTGTGATCGTTATCGAGCCATGATAACAAACTGTTGATACCTAAAATTGAAACCCGTGATCTCGTCAAAATTTGGTTTGTACAGCCCGTGAAACCATTGCTTTACTACGAGAACGATTCGGTGAACAGATCATATCACGCTTTGAACCAGTGAATTGGCAGGCTAGATCATGTGACATAACACCTCATGACAGAAGTTTATTGTTTTGATTTAAGTAATAGAGAAAATAGTAGAAAACTTAATGTTATCTTTAGTAATACAAAGTAAAACCATATTTTAACCCAGTTTGTATGGGAGTAATTTTAGATACGTTTTTAATTTACAAAGATCATTGAGAAAAAGTCAACAAAAAAAGAAAACAAGAAATAATGTCATTCAAAAATTATCTGGAAAAACTTGAGGAGCAGACACTTTGTACATCTGCATTGGCAGTAGTTTATTCTACAGCAGAGTATTGTGCTCCTATCTGGTTGAATAGTTGTTATACAAAAAAATAGATGCCCATTTAAATTGCATTGAATTTGAATCCATTAAATCTACTCCTCTCGATTAACTTCCTGTTCTTTGTAATATTACTCCATCGAACATTCGACAAGCTGGGATTAATGCCAACTTAACAAAACCCTCCAGATAATACTTATTTACATAACATGTGCGGAAACAGATTCTTTTGGGAATGAGTGTCGGCAGGAATTCCCGAATACTGTTTACGCACAAGTTGCCCTATGCCTTTTTGCACGATTTTTTCTAAAATTGCATTTTCAAATCTCTATTATTATGACATGCAAATTACAAATTATTAGTAAGCTGTGGTCATACACAAATGCACATACTCTGACATCAGTTAACCTATGTAATTGTCAAGCTTTTATTTGAATATTTAAATTGTTTTACAGCATGACGTACTACAAAATAAAATATGTTTAATGGGTTCTAAAGATCAAACAATGTAAGTAAATCAACAAATTGTCCGTGAAAGCATCTGAATTTGGAGTGTTTTTGGTCGTTTTGAAACATGTTCGGGATAACTGCGTTTCGGTGCTTGCTTTACGTGCGCTTTTGATTGTTTCATAGATAGGAAGTGCAAAAAAGAAAAAAGATTGAAGAGTAGAAAATTATGGTCTGGACTTGTGTTTTCAATAAACGTCTCATTGATGCTCAAAAAATAGAAGTCCCGGGCTTTTTACCCTTAAAATAACGCTTTTTAATTAAACAATATTTAACCCATCTTATTTTGGCAAAAAATATATACTTGTTATTTTAATTAAAAGTGTTTGTATTAAGGGTAAAAAGGTAAGCCTACATTTACATCATAAGCTTAGAATATGTGATGTCTAGAAAATACATCAAAATAGATGCTGAGTGTATCATTTCTTATATCCAGAAGCACATACTCTCAAATTTTTACGTTCATACATTCAAAAACAGCAAACTTCTAGACGAAAATAAATTATTAAAGTTCTTCTTTGACACCCTGTATCTTTTATATTATCAAGATTTTGTTAAGGCGGTTAATCAGATCTGCAACATTTTGAGTCACAGAATTTCCCCATAACTCTAAGTACACCCATGAAATTTAAAACTTGGACAATTTCCAATTTGAACAAAAGTTTGCACATTGTGAAGCGGGCTTAAGGGTATCATTTACAATTCTAACAGCAGGTAGTCTCAGCAGGGGTTATCTTATAGAAGGACTGTAGAATGAATCATTACACTAAGCACGTTTTAGAAAATAGGTAATTTACGTTGCTTACTTGTTTTTTACTTTAAAGAATATATTTGAAGGTATCGCTAATTAAACACCATAGCTCGATTAATTATCAAATCAAAATTTTGTTTAGGGAATGTTTATTATTATTATTATTATTGATAATGTTGTCTTCGGATAAAAGCAAGTATTGTAAGCACAAACATTTTCGATAATGTTAAAATCTGGGTTTTCTAAGGCCAGGGTAACAGCTCCAAGTTATTTTCTCGTATCCAATTGCGCACAACCCGCAAAGTATGAATAGGGGCGTTGTCCTTTAACAACAAAAATACATTATGAAAATGTTAATTCAACAGATCCCGAACTATTTTTGGAGAAAGTATAGTGAAATAAGAATACTTACTTGTTGGAAAATATAATCTTCGTCTGGATAAAACACTTCGACTGAAGGTTTCATAATAGTTTCCAAAATATCTAAATACGCAGCAGAATCAAGACGTCCATCGATAGCCCAACAAACTCCTGGACCCCACGCGCTAACCCAACCCCACACATTCACAGAAAAATAACCACTTCGTTTTTTAGGACATATGTGATTATTTTCGTAACGAGTTCCTTCCATTCTAAAAACTTTTAGTGGTCCATCGTTGCGGCTATTGAACGTTTTTCGTCGCTAAAAATCACTCGATTCCAAAATTCCAAAGGTTCGTTCACATATCGCCTTGCAAATTCAGACGACGTCTCATATTTTCGTCACTGAGAACTTCTTTCGCAGCAGCATTATACTTCTTTATTCCCATCTCCTTTAATCTTTTTGTGCAGTTATACGGCATCCGGGAAAATGTGTATCTGCTATAGCCCTGGAGTATGTAGCAAATGGTTGTTCTGTTACGTAATGAAACAACTCGAGATCTTGAGCACGTGTAGATACTTTAGGTCTACCACTTCCGATGGCTCTTTCAAAGTGTGTTCAAGATTCCATTTTACTCGGTAATGCCCTACGGTGCTTTTGGTATATCTAACATACGTGAAATTTCACGCTACGGCCCGCCGCTAATTCCGAAACAATCCGCGCTTTCAAATCAGCACCGAGATGAGGTGGCATTTTCACAACACTTGAAATTTTAAACTAAAATGGAATTTACATTTCTTACTTTATTTATTGGTTCACACTACCCCTTCTCAAACAGTAGGTAATTGTTTATTTATTACATACTTCTAATGACCAATGTAACAACCCTTAGAGCAATATGACTCAAAGGAAGTAAATTAAACAAGCAAGGATATTCTATTGTTATTGAAACTTATTCATAAAGTAAAAGCCATTTCCTTATAATGCTAATGGATTTTCTTTTAAGTATTAAGATTACAATAGAGGACTTATAAACTTTCGAAAATATCTAATTATAAATATTTACACTGCAATTGCGCTTTTTCCTTAATAATTTCTTAGCAATAACATACACGTTCTTGGTTTTAAGTTGTCATAAATTTGATATGATATAAATTTGTGTTTCTAATATTACATCACAAACTAATCTTTTGCTTAAGTTGTAAAGCTTCGTACACACCTGAACAACAAACCGAGCAACAAACATAACAACGAACCGAAAGTCAAACAGAACGACAAACGATCTTTTATGATTTCCACAATCCGAACAACAAACGGAACGTTTGTGCTGTTCCATAATTATTTTCAGTAGTTTTCAGTTCATATATATTTATTATTGAAGAAAATTGCGGAAAACAAGAAGATAGTGCCAACCAAATTTTTACGCACAAAGAAGAGTAAAAATTATAATTTACTTCGCTTTTTTTATTTTGGAAATTTCCCGCCCAAATGATGCTAATAGGGACATCATTTTTTTCTTGCATTCTTAAACACTGATTAATTTAAAACATTTTCTTCTGTCAACTCCATAATATTACCTAAAACACAACAAACCCACAAAAGGGAGGACAAAAATAAATAATTTAATTCTCCCGCATAAGTTTGTTCGCCGTTTTGTTTAGATTCGTCCAAACCTGCAAACGCATTCGCGCGCATTTTCTTTGATGTCGGAGAAAAACCGACAAGTTGCGGGAACGCCGCAAACCGTTCGTGGAACAATCAGGACTTGCGAATCTGTTCTAAAATTCGTACGTAGCACCGTCCAAATTAATGTTCCGATTGCCGTTCGGTTCGTTGTTCTGTTTGTTCCTCGGTTTGTTGTTCAGGTGTGTACGAAGCTTTACAATAAGCATATTAATATGAACTATATCTTATGAAAGGAGAGTTATGTAACTATAATTAACGACTTAACGTTACGTTAGTAGATTCCATTTACTATTTACACATATTTTCTTGGAACATTCGATAATTAACTATCGGGATATGATGACCCTATACTTCGCAGGTTGTGCGCAACTGGATACAAGCAAATAACTTGGAGCTGTTACCCTGGCCAGCAAAAAGCCCAGATTTTAACATTATCGAAAATGTTTGGGCTCGAATACTTGCTGTTATCCGAAGACAACAAGGGCCAAATTTTATACCAGTAAACCGTAATGCACTAATTGCAGCCATTGATACCGCATGGGAAACGATTAATATTAATTATATTGATACCTTGATAGCGTCAATGAGCAGACGCCTCCAAGAATGTATCAATAATAATGGAGGTCACACCCATTATTGATTTCATTTTATTTATGTTTATGTTTCTACTCAATAGCAATTTGTCTATAAATTTAAAAATAACTTGAATGTAAACTACATATACAAGTTGTCCCAATGATTATTACATCTAGTATATAGCCCAAAATTCTAAGCAGAAAAAGTCCAAATAACATTGGACATGGGACTGTCCAAAGTTTGTTATTTGTCAAAGGCGTACACCACAGAAATGTCTCATTTGCAAACGGCGCGTGAATAACGTTCGTTAGAGCACGATCTTTTTCTAACATCTTGTGTACGCTCAGACCAAGTGAACATTAGTTAGATGAAACTATTGCGCTGATGCGATGTTTTGGAAATTGTGTAGAAATACGGTAGGTTTCCGACCATATGTTATTTGGACTTTTTCGCTTAGAATTTTGGAGCTTGATCCAGGACTTAGATGTAAAAATAAACCTCTAGACACCCTGTAAATAAAAATAAATCTTTACGTAAGGTAACTTTTTTTTATAAATTCCATTTAAAGCTTTAAAAAATAAAATTTCAACGTATTAATTTGTCGCCGAAATACACCCCTTAACGAGGCTACAATGTGGGTGACGCCCCAGAAACTACATGTGAAATACGTTTTGTATAGAAGTTTTTATAATTAAAGGATAATGTTGTATGAAGAATTTAGGAGATTTTTTGAACATAGTTTATAAACAACTTTGTCCCAAATTAAGTGTTAAATATTTAAAGAAATCAATAAGAATAATGGATGCTGGATTTGTTCAAGGGGGTTCGGATAATCTGCCGAAAATGAATAACCTTGTTTTTTAATCTTAAGAAACAATTCTGATTTTGTGGGAGCTGAGATTTAAAAATATAAAAACTACTGGAATTTTAACACAAGTGTGTTAATTTCAGACTTAACCATTAAACAAATGCTGAAGTTTACATTGTTTTAGTTCAGCTCATTAAAAATTATAGTGTTCACACCGTTGGCTAATAATGTAAATAAAAGGGAATCCGGATTGTTAATACTAAAAAGGCAATAGTGACTCCATGAACACAAAGTCAGAAAAAAGCCTACAATGCTGTGGTGATATTTAATAAAGTGATTGAGGAAACTCTAAACGTTAGAGTATAAAGATTGTGCTGCTTCACTTGGTGAGTTATAACATTATGCTATGAGTATTCCTAATTTTTATATTGAAATCAATTAAACACAAGGTTACTGTTTAACATTTATTAGGTATTAAAAATTTGAAAAAGCCTTTGTTTAATCGTGTAAAGATTAAACAATCACATACATTAGCATGAAACAAATATAATTACACTAAATTATGAAATGTACAGTAATGATGCATGTAGCTTGTGAAGATTTCGATGGGAGTGGCATTCTATCCCTTAGATTCCTAGGCCAAGTAGTCTGAAAGCAGAAGTTGTAAACATAACATTAGTTACGGTTTATTTGTAAACAAACTAAAAAAATAAATATACAGGGTGTCCAGAACTCTCATGACAAACAAAGACCGGAGATTCACTCGATAATTTTAAGACAATTTAACCTAATTCACCTAGTCCGAAAATGCTTCCTAAAGGGGCTAGAGCTCTTTGAAGATGGCGCCTTGTAAATAGTGTTTTTATAAATAACTCCAAGAACAGCTTCTACTTAGAAAAGCAAAAAGCTGGTATGCTAGTTTAGCAGCTTCAGATATGAATCGATTCCATCAATTGCGAATTTCTAGTGACCGGTCAAAAGGCGTACGTTTAGGTAGGTCAGCGATTATTTTTAACGCATAACTAAAGAGTACTCTTACTTTAAGTCATTAAAATACACCGTTTTCTAGAAAAAATGGATTTGAAATTTTTGTGTTTTGTTAAATTTATATTTTTGCACTAGTTGGCTCTGAACTGCCAACAAAAAGTAAAACCTACGTTTTCATTGTCAAATTGTTGTCAGTTCATAAAAGTTTAACTTTTAATTTTTTACTTTACCAAGCGCCATCTTGACAAGAGCTCTAGCTCACTTAGGAAGCTATTACGGACTAGGTGAAGATTGGGTTAAATTGTCTTAAAAGTATCTGAGAGGATCTCCGGTCTTCGTTTGTCAGGAGAGTTTATGGACACCCTGTATAGCAGTGCTCGAGGCCTGCCGGCAGCTTTCCTTAGTGGGAAGTGGTCGTAGGCTGATTGAAAATCGTTCAAAATGAAGGCCTCTACACTGCTCAAAAAAATATATAAGGCGCCACCTAGATTACGTATAAGAAATATCTAGAGCGACCAGGAACTTCTAGACACAGAAACAAACCGTACGTGAATAGAAATATGTATATTGTTATAGCGACTAGAGTTCAATTAACACACAGAGAAACACATAGACACAACAATAGATAATATCATTTAGAATGAATAGCAACATATAGTTATCAAATAATAATAATTCACGAGAGCGAGTTAAAGCACGAATACAAACTCGAGCACAAACGCCCCAAATAGGTTAGCGTATTTGACAGTCATAACACCGATTAATCCCTGCAAGCGATTCACGTGATAAATATTGTTCAAAAGTATTTAACAACAATTACGGCGAGTACCGGACCTTGGCCGATTATTTAAATAGGTTCAAAGCGCACAAAATTAATAAGGTACTTGAAAGATTTTTCTAGTTCACAGAAGTATTTATACCTACAGCGCCAAAAAAAAGGTACGTTGCTAAACCCACGACTACGGTACGTATACATAGGACGCGGCAAAATTTATGAATGACATGCATAAAAAGAATTAACTTAGCTGGTATAACTAGTAAGTCTTCGGTGTTCGACAGTTACTCTGCAGGTGTGACAGCTCCCGTATCCCAATCTAATATTTGATTATCCAATAAAGAAAAAAGAAAAGCTAAAATAGACTCCGTTGATAACAGTTGCTACAAAGAACTAGATAAACGGCTTATCTTGGGTGGTGGCCTTGACCCGAAGCAGCTGCAAGGTAGGTTAAAATTCCAACGGTGGTGTGATACCAGACCCACTTCAATATTTTATAATTTTCGGTTATTATCCTTGCCAGCATAACCATAATTAAATATCCATTGACTAATTAAAACGGAATACGTCTGCAATGACCAGCAGAATAAGCCAAAAGGAAAACCCACAAAAAACCAAAAAAAAAGTGCCTGCAATTAATAAACCCGTAAGAGCAATGTTTTATTAAAAACCAAGAGAAAGTAAAAAAAAGTACTTACACAGGAACCGTAGTCGAAGACTTATTCCCTACTTTGAATGGGATGATTTTACTTCAATCAATATTACAAAGCACATGTCTAATTGTTCAATTTTTAGACAGCATTTTTCATGTACACCTCTTCGCGACAATCAGTAAAAAGGAAATGAGATGTAACTTTTGCAAATGCCGACAAATCATCGGAACTGGCAATTCTAAACAACTAAAATCCCCGAAGACTTCTCAAACCAAACATTCATATTCAAAGGCATGAGTATAAACACGGCTGCCTATAATGTAGGAAGAAATTGATCTATAAATCCATTATTTGCGAAATAATACCATCACACATTGCATTTCTAATGTTGATACATCGTCGAAGCAAGGATCCTGCACCTGCTTCCGTGACCAGCTATTGGAAAAAGTCAGCGGTAGGAACATTCTTAAAGTTTATTTAGAGGAAGAGATTTGAGAAGACAGGCAATGCCAACAATCACCTCGAGGAATAATTTGTTTCTGCAGACTGCAATAAGCAAGCCAAAAGAATTAAATCAACATGAAAGTGTATTGGGGAAAGATTACAAACAGTTTGGCTCTTCAGAAAAACTTTCACTGCATTACATGTGTGGAAAGTTATTTCGTAAATCTGAAAATAATTAAGTGCCCAATGTTGACAATTTTATGCACTTTTGTAAAGTAGCATACCAATATACTTGATCACTGAGGAAAATACCGAGAACAAGCTATATCTCCACTTTGGCATGAGCTTCGATACTGTCGGATTACAGCGTCAAAGGCATATGAAGCTCAGCACTTCAAGACATTGAACGGAACTCTGGTTGAAAGTTTGTTTGGTGCGCGGAAACTAAAAAGACAATGTTGCAATAAAAAGGGGTCGTATACTAGAGAGTAAAGTTATTAATGTAGTGCAGAAGAAAATTAAAAAAAGAATAAATAAGTGCAGACTAATGTTGTCTTCACAATATCCGGTTTTAGAGTATCGCCAGATGGCATTTCTGACTCATATGTTGTGAAGTTAAGTGCCCATCCTCTGACAAAGCAGTCAATCAATATGTGAGTAATAACTGTCAAATAAAAAGAAACGTGCTATTTTTGTGTGGCTGCCAGTAACTTTGAAAATTCAATGGTTTATGTAGATTAGGTATAATGAAAACTATTGCTTGGATTTATGTCAAAGTGCATGTTATTTAGGAAGGAAGCTGGTTTTCCAAAATTGAAAGCAAACTATTAACTACATACTAACTAAATGAGTGTTTGCAGTGTATTTTAATATATGTAATATGACTTGATATGCATTTTGTTGGCTTTCTCTTAAAACGTCTCTTAAAATATCGACAAGTACACAACAAAGCAACTAAAGGAACTAATGAAAAAGTATTCATTCTACATCTGAAGTTTTACTAAATGGTCTTGTAAAGGTGTGATTCCACAAGTTATAATTATTACATGATCCATTATTGGAACTAGATGATTATCTACACAAGCATGAGGTAGCAGCATATTAAACTCACGAAGGCGTTCAATGAATCTTTCGATGTGTATCCAAAGTGCAGCTTAGTTAATTTAACTTCTGAAGCTTGATTTTTTTCAGAAGTACTAACTGAAGGGGGTCGAATAAGCTTAGAACCTTGAGCTTCAAGACGGTGTGTGATATTTTTAAATCTTCTATCTGCCATTATGGCCGTTCCGGCTTCCACTTTATTTAAAAACTACATTCTTTAAAAATAGTTTCATCAAAGGTTTACATCCAAAACTTTCCGAAAAAAATTGACCAGCCCATCAAGAGTACATGAAATAAACAATTTTAACGTGTTACATTTACAATACTCAAACTGGGCCTTTCAATTTCGATCTCCAAGCAATCTATAATAGCAAATACATTATATCTTGCACGAAACGGTATAGACAAATGTAAACCGAATTTGTTTTCTAGAGGGCCACACGATTAATTGTTATATTAAAGCGGACAATTTTCTAATTACGTTGGAAAATATACTGCTGGCTGTTGTTGTTGAAAGGTTATTTCTAGTAAACTAAACGGTTGATTTAACCGAATTTTTTGAAGAACTAAAAAATATGACAGACTGGAACTTTAAGTTTTGTGGATAACAAAGTATCGCAGTTTCTGTGACCTTTAGCATTAATGTTTTGAATTCGTCCTTTGGTTCATTTTCTTCTTGAGAGCAACTATCTCATCAGAATCATTTTCGGTTTCTTTATAAGCACTTTCTTCACTTTCATTGAATTCTGATGATGAGCTTTGTTCTGAAAGTAGATAAAAAGTTCTTCTAGGTTTCACTAACAAATAAATTTTTTTCAAATGGAGAAGTGGTCTGATTTATAAACGGAATGGCAAACGGAGATAAAGCAACTGTCTTGCCTAGAGTAACTGTCATAGTAGATTTGCTACGGTAGGACGGTCGAGTATCCACTTTCACCTTTTTTTTCATTTAAAACATTAATATTACACGAGATTCTACTAACTTCACTGGTTGCTGTTGATGGTAGTAACTATTCACCACTCGTAGCTTCCATTTGAATATTCCAACAAGAATGACCTTCTTCAGTCAAAGCTGCATTCTCTTGCGATAATGAGGGCGATGATGATACGCCAAGCCATTCATCTGCTTGCTTCACCAGCTTCCCTCGTCTTCTTTTTGGAGCAGTAGGACTTTCAAAAAGTATTTGGTATATTGCTTTTTGACAATCAAATTTATGCGGTATAACATTCTTCTTTAGGTAGTGTCTTGTTACTTTTCCCATTATTTTGTACTGCCAATACTTCTCCATATCTTCCTCAATCTGCAGTATGAAAATAAGCATTTATTATAATTGAGTCGCTATATTTACAACGTGCTAAATTTTTTTGCAAGTCAGTAAGAATCTTAAAATCAAAACAAACCGCTAAATCTTATGAAACACTAGTCTTGAATTAAGATAATAATTGGAAAATCAGGGTAGATTTAACGTAACCTCCAGTGAAGTGTTTATCAGAAAGTTTTAATTAAAGATTTGCTATTATACTTATATTAATACTGTAGAGTTCAGACTTAAAACTAAATAATAATAAAAAAAAATTATGTATAATTACCCTAAAAAGGTAGATTGACACATTAAACCGCTAGTTTTTTTATGTACGCTTTTGCTCTCGAAATATATCGGAAAGAATTCTCCGCCTTAAATTTTTTTGTTTGAACTAATGAAATAAGGGCGATGCAGGGACACTTGTGTGTGAACCTTGTAACGTGTTACTAGAGGTATGTACAATGTATGTTTAGATTAATTTTGGGGATGCTTTATTTTGAACCAGATTTAAGTTTGCCCTTTTGCACGTTTTTTTAGTTTTACCTTTTACGATTGTTTAAACCACAATTATAAAAAAATTTACTAATTAGGAACCGCTAATGTAGTTTCTTTGTCTGAAAATTTATTACGTAGAGAATTGTCTCGCGCGTATTTTCTTTTTGTAAAACGCCCTCATGAAGCGTTCGTCACCAATTTATCAAATGTTTATTATGTTTGTATGCAGTTTTACCATGAGTGATTGTAAAGTAATGTTCAATGAGAACTTCTTAAGCTAACTTAGTAAATGTAAGCGGAAAGCTTTGTGTATTCGTGCGTTGATTCTTATTTTTTGTGTCTGCATTGATTTAGTTTAACTGGATGTGAACGATACCTTACTCATGAATTCGTTTTGTACTTAACTTTTACAAGTTGGGGGAACGTTTTTGAATGAAGGCTCTTATCGATGTTGTTTTTTTGATATATTGATTTAGTTCGAATCGGATGGGTGTATTTTAAGCCGCCTGGTAACGACCGTTGGTTGACTTAATTGTCCTACCTGGTTTGTTGCAAGTGGAGTAGCTTGTACACCTTCACCGTGGAATTATTTGATATTTTTATTTAACAAACGTTGGGGAGTGTTTTCAGAAAGGGAGCGGTTCAGCTGCCTGGCAACAACCGTTGGTTGACTGTGTCCTAGCTGGTTTGTTGCAAGTGGAGTAGCTTATCTCTCTCCCCGACTTAATGCCATAAAAGAGAGGTTCAAGCCGCCTGGCAAGAGCTGTTAGTAGACTTAATGTCCTAGCTGGTTTGATGCAAGTGGAGTAGCTTATCTCTCTCTCAATTTAACATGAAACTTTTACTATGACATTTATTGTCATTGAACTTATTATTTACCTGCTGATACAAAGAATATCAAAGCAGAGGTTATTGATTTATGATCTTGATTTTATTTGATATGATATTTATTATGTATATGCAATGTGTTGTTTTTGTTTTTTTGTTTTCTGTGTTTTTACTAACATTCGACAAACGAAGTCATGAGGCTATTTGATTATTATTTATCTCATAAGAATTGAAATATGATGAACATATCTTGTTGCAGTGTTTTATTTGATTTGGTTAATATTTTGATTATTGACATTTTATGTGTTATGCCTTTGCGATTTGTGTGTTATTTGTGTATGTCCAATGTACTTTTCAGGTTTTCCTTTTGTAAGCAGCCTATGCAGGAATTAAATATTAAATGTTATTGTGGTTTGCATGTGAGTTTTATTTTAATATATTGGTTTATAATACATTATCCAAAGTGAATCAGTTCTCATTCAATCGAATCTATCCAAATCTTGTAGATAAATTAAAAATAATCACAACGTAGGATCCTTTCCCATTTTATTTATTTGACGATCACAACTTTCTTTTGTTAAGGCCAAATTTTATTAACTTTATTTTTGGAGTGGGTTACTGACTTCTAATTTATGTACTACGACATGGGTTAGTTGTCACCTCTGATACTCGTGACTTGTTTTGAAATTTTGTCATGCATGTATCACTACAATACGTTAAAATAATCTTTGCAGCAGTGTAAAAAATGTTTTTAGAGACAGTGGAGGATATTTTTTGTAATCCCTTTCATACCAGTGCACCCTTTTTACGAGCGACGAGCACCATTAAAAATATTTTATTTGGAGTTGTAACGTGTATTGGTACACATCAGAACTAAACAATATTTGTAAGGTAATTTACTGGTCATCCTGTTCGCAAAAATACGCTTTGTTCACTTTCCGCTATTACCGCTGTGTGTAGAACGTACACGTGTTGCTTTGTTTCCTAGCTTGTGACGTCATGATGGCGAAACCAATGATGGAGCGTTCTGAAAACAATGGCGATGGCGGCGATTTATTTAAATTCATATCGTGATTTATTTAAGTTTATGATCATTTTTCGAGTTTTTGAAACGTATCGTTTATGTCGGTACCAAATCAACTTTCCTGAAAATTTTCATGTGAAAATTCCTGATTAAGGAGCAAGTAATTTGTGCTCTAATGTAAACCGAGCCATTATAAACGCGAAGACTGTACTATTACTTGTAATATGCTGATATTTATCATAATCAAAGTAGGTGCTAAAGCAATCTACTTTTCGTCATTTCACATATCTATTTTGAAAACTCAAACAACAGTTGTAACAGTGGTGATTGGAATTGAAAACTGAAGTTGCAAAACCAGAAAATTACACTAATATGTAAACGAAGTGTGCACGAAAAATTTTTTTTGGTGTCATTTAACTCCCTTGATTATCATACAAACTATAATTTTGGATATCCAATTTCTAATCGTTTCGCAAAATCTTGTTTGTAATTTAATCTACTTGTTTGTTGCGTTGTAATTGTAGATGTTTGTATCGTGCGATGTGTACTCCTTACGTATGAAATTTTAAGCGCTTCAAAATTAGTTTCGTTTGTTAGTCTTCACACCTTTTGGGGATTCTTTGAATTTATAGCTTTTTAATTACATTTCCGGAAAAATATATTAAAAAAAAAGAAAATTCCAACCTTGGCGCTTCATTAAATACACAAAAATAATTTCTTTTTATTATGCGGTCATGTACCCAATAAACTACAGATTAAATGCATTCGAAATGATAAATGCAGAAATCGTTAAATATGAATAAGGTTTTTTTCGTCTTCAACTTGAATCTTATTAGAATTTTTACATTTAATTATACGAAAACGAGTGGTGAGTATTAGGAAGAGTACAGGGAACTTGAAAAAACCCAGATAGGGCGGCAAATGAATGCAGCTCTGCTGATAAAAAAAGGGAATTAAAGCAAAGAATACGAAAAATGAATTTCTCTGTTTTGACAGCTCCTTAATGGGTACACGAGATAGTGCATTAAAGCAGAATTGATAAATAATTAAATATCGTAGTCTTGCAATGTTTAATTCAATTTCTTTTTCTCTAAACGCAATTTTATTTTTGCGTTAAGTAAGAATAATTAATGGAATTAGTTTGTATGCTGTCTGAGTTATCCGCATCTGTATTTGCATCTGATGCTGAATAACAAAAAATTATAAAATACAAATATGATAGTAAGACAATATTGAAAGCAGCATTTAGTCATCCTGAACGTTTCATAAACTTTGAAGATTCGCTGTGATTAACGGTGTTAATAAAGGCAAAATCGAAAGTATACGAGTGTCACATATAAATAAAAAGCTTCTTGAAAGAATTGCGATAAGTAAGACATAGAAGTATTCGAAAATAAAAACAAGATCGCAATCAGATGTAATTAAAAGTTAGTCTCGTTCAAATTAAAAGAAGCTTTAGAATCTCACAATGGTTATCACCAAATCTACCATCAGGAACCTTTTAAAAGATAATATCCTTTATTTTCTTTTCTTCCATTTGAACAATAAAAAACGTTACAAATACTTTGCACAAATTACCTTCTACAGCAGAATCTAATTTTCAACTAAAAGAGATAAATATTTTTTAGTTCGAAGTAACATCTAATGCAATCTCAATTTTGCCTCGTTTTGAGATTTAGCTCATTTATATAATAAACGCATCATACCTATCATTTCTCCGTGTAACGATATTTCTGTCTATTGTCAAGTAGAGTTATCATACAGCCACCCTCTAATGATCTTTTCCATAAAGTTACCCAGATCGGCACCGCATTGCAGAATTTTTAATGGCTTACTACACTTTTACAAGGGTCTTTCTAACACTAAAATAGATTGCCTAAAAATGAATAAACTAAATTTAATTAATAGTTTATTCACTATAACATTATCGTTATTTTAAGCGAATGTTAATTTTATTTTAAGAACAACTTTTTTCATTCATTTACACGTTCCAGTGTAGTATTGTATTTATTAGATTACAGATAAAAATAAAATAAAGACAACACTTAAAGAACATTATTATAATTGTAATTAAATAATGTTCTGACATAGTTATATACCACCAAACATCAGCAGATATAGTTAAGAAGTAAGAACAAATGTAATGTAATATCATTTAAACCGATTTTCAATTAAATAAAATAATTGATGAAAAATTTTAGAAGGTCTAAAGAAAAGAATGCTTTAATATTCTCTACTAATAACGACAAAAAAGATAATTATATTAAACAAAAAGAAAATAAATGTATAACTACAGCGCAACCTTGCTAAATCGAATATCCATTAATCCGAATTAGAAAGTGGTGGTGCTATAATCCGAAATTAATAATTTCCTAAGTTGGCAACATATTAATTTTACGAAAAAGTTATTCTTTATAAATAGTTCTGCATGTTCTTAAATCCAAAATACAATCATCAGATTTTAATTTTTCAAGTCGTATACAAGGTTTGACAAAAATTATAAGTTTATTTGTAAAAATATCAAAAACTATAATTATGAAAAGTTTTTTGAAATAAAAAACTGTGTTTTTAATACGCAATTACATTCCTCTAATTAAAAAATTTTTTTTTACAAATTTTACTCAAATTATCGATACCGAACCTTTTTTATTCATAACAAACATAATAACTTTTCCGTTCCGTTCAAAAGTATTAAACAAATTTATTTATAAAAATCTAATTAATACACGATTAAAGTAAAAATACATCAACGAAATAATTCAACGTATTCGCCTTCTCTGTCAATACAGTTACGTTTGCATTGTTATACAAAAATAAAAAAATATTTTCTTATTTGATTAGATGTAATTTTATATTTAAACGTAGTTCCCAAAAAAACAAATTTTAAGAGCATTTTTCTCCCTCTTGGAACTACAGTATGTCTACTTAAGTTGGGAACATATGAGAAACTTTTTATTATTAATTTTACGAAAAAAAGTTATTTTTATAAAAAGTTTTGCATGATCTAGAATCTAAAATACAATCATTAAATATTAAATTTTTTTAATCGTATACGCGGTTTGTCAAAAAATATAAACTTTACTCAAGAGAAAAGTACCTTTGTATTTGACCATATCAAAATTTGTTATTGAAGAAAGTTATGATCAGAACTAAATACTACGTTGAAATATGCAATTACATCTAATTACATGAAAAAAATCATGTTTTCTTTTTTTTTGTCTACAATAACAATGCAAATGTAACTGTAGTTACATGAAATTTAGGATGCACTGATAAACAAATGATTTTTTAATAGTCAGAATTGTTTGACAGTGAACTTTAAAACATTTAGTTGTATTTAGTGAAATTTGGTAGGAAGTATTTTTAAAATTTAGTAGAAATGCCAGCAACATTAAGTACTGGAGATAAAATTGAAATTGTGTTAATTGTGGGTGACAATTATAAAACATATCGAGAAGCTGCAGACATTTTTAATAACCGACACTCAGAGAAAAATCTTTACTATGGCACAGTAAGGAAAGTATTAAACACATTTAAGACTTTTGGAGATGTAAGTAATAAATTTAACAACAAACGCCAACAACGGGTTGTCAGTGATGACATGGAATTTGAAATAATGATCTCAGCAATCGAACATCCTAAGAAATCCTTGCGAACAAGGGCAGCTTCGATGCCAAATCCTATTAACTAAAATACGGTTTCAAAAATTTCATACAAGCCCCAATTTATTCATACGTTAAGACCGGGCGATCATGATAGACGCTTTGAATTCTATTATGATATCAAGGAATGTTAGAAGATAACCCATTTATGGGAAGCCATATTGGTTTTTCAAACGAAGCAACACTTACATCAAATGTAACAGTCTCTACCCAAAATTGCCGTTGGTGGAGTGATACGAATCCAAATTTTACTATCAAAACTAGAGACCAGTATTCATTCAAAACAACAGTGTGGTGTGGAATTTATGGAAATAAAATAATTGGACCTTATTTTTTTCATGAATCTTTGAATGCGGACCGTTATTTACTCTTTTTAGAAAATGAATTAGACGATTTTTTGATAACGTTCCCCTCCTTCAACGTCAACAAATATGATTCCAACAGGATGCCACAGTAGGTTAGATATAAAACAATACCTTAAAAATCGTTTTAACGAAACGGTTTTCAGAGATTTTTTGGCCGCTTCGTTCGCTAGATTTGACGTCACTCGATTTTTTCTTGTGGGGTTACTTAAAAAAAAAGGTGTATCTTCAAAGGCCATTTACAGATGTTGCTCATTTGGAAAGAATCATTGCAGAATCGGTTCAGAGTATTACTCCAGTATGGTTAGAAAAGTATTGACAAACTTTTGTGATAGAACAATTACCTGTATTGACAGAGAAGGCGGGTACGTAAAGGTATTAGTGAATTAGAGAAGCCAATAATGTTCATAAAAATTATTTCAACAAAACTATTTATTATGGCATTATTCATTTAAATGCATCGCTAAAATGTTACAAGACATGTTTTAATTAATTGAAATGTTATCAAGTGTTCAATAAAAATAAGAGGTTACTGTTTATTATTAATTATTGAAAACATTTAACAAAATTTACAAAAAAAATGCATCATTTAATATTAGTTATCAGTTAATAACTTTGGAAAGAGTAAAAATAAGTTGAGCTAGATGGATCTGATTATGTACTTGAACCTATTTTTATTTTAATAGTGTATTAATTACATTTTTACGAGGATTTTTATAAATAAATTTTGTTTGTGTGGAATTTGCTTATTTCTTTCTGAACGGAACGGACAGGTTATCATGTTCGTAATAAATAAAAAGGTAAAGGTTCGGTATCACTTAATTGAGAAAAATTTGTAAAAAAAATGTTTTTTAAGTAAAAGGATGTAATTGCAAATTAAAACATAGTTTTTCATTTTGAACAACTTTTCATAATTACAGTTTTCGATGTCTTCACAAATAAAGGTATCTTACTCGTGAGTGAAGTTTATATTTTTGACAAACCGCGTATACGATTGAAAAAATTTAATATTTGATAATTGTATTTTAAATTCTAGATCATGCAGAAATTTTTATAAAGAATAACTTTTTTTCGTAAAATTAATAATCAAAAAGTTTCCCATATGTTGCCAACTTAAGTAGACACACGGTATATGAGAATACCTACTACAAAAATATTCATTTAATGCTTTTACAGTAGCAAGAAATGTTGGCTCATTTTAAAATTTGTAACATTTAAAAAAAATAAATAAAAACTGTTTTTTGCGCCACTAAGCAGGGGTTGCTCATATATTTTTTTTTATATCAAAGACCAACATTATTTTTCGACGAAGAATCACTACTTACATTTATTTCAGGCTGGTACAACTCGGCGCCGGCAATTTCGTGTCGCTAATTCGGAGCTACCTTTTTCGTCGCCTGGACAACTCGTTGTCAGCACATCTCGCCACCAGCCAATTTGGCACCTGCCATCTTGGTGTCTATGTAATGCCTTTTAGTTTATATATTAATTAACTTTATAATAAAGAAAAAAATAGAAACAAATTTTTCACCTTGGGTTATTATCCACTCAAATTTGCAACATTCAATTACAGTTTGTTTGTAAAATTGCATATTTAAAAAACTCTGACTATTGATTTAGCTAGATTATGTTACTACTGCGGGTTGTTACGCAAGTGCTTATAAATATTTTGAATGTTTTTTGTTATACGTGCTTATTTAGTGTTTATTGTGCCTTTGTGTGCATATTTATTATTCAGACTATCAAGGTCGAAATCGTTGATAAATAGAATAAAAGCAGTTAGAATCAGGCTTGAAAATATTTTTAACGTGTTGTTTTCATTTATTTATATTTAGGGTTGTAAAATTTTCACAATACCGATCCTGTTTTTCCGTCTTCTAAATCGTTTTCTTTATACAATTAGAAATTAGAAAAACTCATTCAGCGTACATACCTATACTAAAATTAGAACAATACAGAGAATATTATCATGCCCGTTGAGCAAGGATGACACGCAAAATCGTGAAACATTCCACATTTTTTTTCCTGATTGATTCTGCCAGTAGTCATAAATGCTTGTCTCTAAGATTAAACCATGCATGTTTTAGTACATACCGAAATAAGGTAAAACCGCGACAAGTTCATTATATCAGTTATGATTCATTAGAACGTATCCACATTTACTTGGATAACTGTGGTAATTCTAGAGCTAATACATGCAAACAGAACTCCAACCGAAGATCGAAGGAGCGGTTTTATTAGATTAAACCAATTGTTTTTGAATGCATAACATTATTGAAATAAGTCTGTTTAGTTCTTTACATTAGGCCTGTCACCAGACTTGAAAATTAGTATTATAAAACTTTTCCTTAAAAACATCATGAAAAACTGCACAAGATAAAAATATATAAAACAAAGGTTGGGCTAAAATGATTGGAATGTTTTTCAATAGTACGGTTGGGATACCATCAGGCCCCGGTGAATAGTTATTTTTTATGTTGACTAGTTTTAAAAACACATTTTCTAAAGTTAAAGAAGCATGAGACATAACATTTGTATCATGACAGTCAGATTTCGGATACGGTACCTATATGCGAAATTCTGTAGAGTGATGAAAATTGAGTGGCAAAACCATTAACTATTCTGGATTGGAAAAATATTCATCATTCAAAAATATCTCTGAATGAATACAGTTCGATTTACGCTTTTCATTAATCTACTTTCAAAAAAAATTTGGATTAGAAGTTATATTATTTTCAACGTTTCTAACAAATGAGAAATAGTCAGAAAAAGATAAAATTTTATATTTTTCTCTGAAAGAAGCAAATAACTTATAATTCTCAGCAAAACTTTTATGTATATTTTATTAACTATTTTTTATCAATAATTAATTTTAACAAATCTTTCGAAAAAATTTAGGATAATTTGAAACACTATTTTGAAACACTATTCCCGTAGTTACTAGTTTCAGCAGAAGAAATTTATCATACCGGTATGCATTATAAAATAGAAGTTATTTAACATTTCTTCGATTGAGTTACTGGCAGGAAACAGTTTCCAATTTTGACATTTTAAATACAGTTTAAATTGTTGAAAATCTGTATTTTTAAAATCACAATAATAATTTTTTGATTTGATTAGTGAAGGTACATCAAAATAGTTGCGAATGTCTATTTCAAAGCTGACTGCTGGGTAGCAGGTGAGCATTATCCATCTTACATAGTCAAAGTTTTTCAGAGAATTACATTGGAATAAATTATAAGAAGCACAGTAATCATTCAGCAAAGAGAATGTTATTGCTTCATCGTGTATAACCTTTTGGAGAGCATTGGAACTCAGGTCAGAGCATTGCTTCTCGATGATGGTACAATGTAGACGAAATCAACTATTAAACTATGATTATTAATTGTTATTTTAACAAATACTTTTTCAAGTTTATTTGAGGTTGGTAGAAGAGTACATTTGTAGCATTTCTTGATTGTAATGAGAACTCCCCCCATTCTTCCCGAGACACTTGTTCATGAGGATCTGTCTTTTCGAAAAATGTAGAAACTGTGCAAACCTAGTTCTTGGTCTGCAATATGTTCATGCAGACCCAATTCTGCGAACATAATGATGTCGTAGTCTTTGAAAAACGGCACTTCTCTCATAACTCTAAGTTTTGTGCGTAGCCCTCTAACATTCTGGTAATATACCGTTAATAAAATTGAAGTTAATTTTTTGATTTTATGATTCTGGCGAAACCTTTGCCACAAACAATTCTTAAGCGTCATTACACTGCTGACGCAAGACCTTCATCTCAGATAATTGACC